>QNGE01008859.1:0-14935 GCA_008508345.1 Paragonimus westermani | reverse complement strand
GTAGGAGGTCCACGCCGGCATCTTGTGAGTGCCGCAGACTATACTCTATTGTTCCGTCTATAACAAAATTAATCACCTGTTTTAAATGATATCCCAGATCTAAACAAGGAACGAGGGAGACCTTAGACGGGATGGTGAGAGATGGGACTTAACGATAGAGTGTTAATGGAATTAGCTGTATCTGTTGTGGGACCTGCATCGTAATTACTAGACTTGGGGTTTGGGAGAGATTAAAAGACTAATTTCGACAAGACAGTGGAAGGGTACAGTAATGGCATGTTTCCTTCGATCCACCCTGATGTGTGCAGTGGACAGGACAACCTAGTTTACACTGCGAGATGGCCAATGCAGTGTGGAACTATCGGTGTTGTGTGTGTTTATGGTGGTATGTGAGTTGAGGTACAGTCAGACCCAGGCAGGAGAGCGAATAGGGTTCTCAACCAAAGCCTTTGCTTCGAAAGCCTGTACCTGAAGGAACCAGGTGAGTGGCAGTGTACCAGAACTGGTATATTTTTCTGGGAAGGACTCCAACCTTCTTCTCACCTCCAACCTAGAGGACCAAGGACTGTGGTTTGTCATATCTCCGCATATTGGACTCCCTGATATAAATGACTTCGTCGGCATAATCGTCAAAATTTCCAGTTCAACCTCATAAGTCAACGTCATGTGCAAGCCGCCACACTGCGTTGAGGTCCAGTCTCGTTGATGGGTTTGTGAAGAATTAAGCGGTCGTCAAGCCTCAGTGTTGAGCCTAGTTGAAATTATTCAGGTTTGCGTAAGTCAGAACCGAGATAACTATTACGTTGTGCCACAGTCTGCCTTCAGTTGATAAAGCATCGCTGATAAAATATAGTAGCACACATGAACACTTTAATCCTCTCCTGAATTCGGTCAACATAAACATGGCTAATTTTCGATGCATGACCAGCTTTACAGTATCTGACTGACGTTCGCAAAGGATTCTGTTACGTACACATCGAGACTGGCAATTCACAAGGCTTATATTTTATATTTAAAAAGCAGGCATCTATTAACATGTACACGGCCAGCCGACAGAAAAAATTGTCAAGCAGACAGAAATTCGAAGAAGAGTTTCTAGAGTCATCCTGAAAAGCACAGTTCAACTAATGTTGTTATTTGTAATGACTTATTTAGTTGTTCACCAGTGATCGGGAATTCTGTTAATTTCGTGTAGAAGGTCACTTACGTTTTTATCGTAGTTTTCATATTCAGATAGCTTTCCCGGCCAACTTCCTCAGTTGACTGTCCAGTACAGACTATGGTGGTCGGTAAGTTGTTTTTCGGAAGCTCATGGTTTTGTCATGTTACAGAGTGCGGGTTCATGTTTGTGATTACCGTACCAATAAAAACTTGTCAGATGGGAGAAGCGGTTCCATTGATTGATGGAATAGCAGACAATTTCTGAGTTTCTTACCTGCATCGAGTTCAACCAGACGTACCTAAATATTCCAATACCTGATTTGCCTCGAATGTCTCTAATGGAATTATATGTATAAGTAGACTGTATTACAAGCACCTGGATTCTTATGGCACGCGCATGAGAGCATTCTGATTGGCAACTGTTAATTAGCAAAAAAATGGTTTCACCTAGCCCCACGTTTGCCACTGCCTGACCAGCCACGCCCTATAAAACCGTTTGATAGTATTTTATTTCCACAAAACTCCAGTGGTTTGCGTGAATAAATCGTAGACGGTAGTGAATAGGATTAAGTGGTTTAAGGAGACATGGACGANTGGACGATTGCTAGCTGCATCCTCTGTAGTCTGTTTAAGAGTTTGGAAAGATAGCGAAACCTGCAACTAATAGAACGATGAATGTGAATCAGACAATGTGATTTCAGAAGATGAAAATAAACAGTCTGATAAAAATTACTTGGTGTGGACACCCTGTTTTTGAGCATAAATTGAGTGCAGCTCGTAAACCTCAGTCAATCATTTTCTGTCTTCAGCTCGGAGGGTTTATTTTCTGTGCGTTTTTTCCATGTGGAATGGAAGAGTGCTGCGGTTGAGTTCGAATGTAGGCAAGCTGGTTATAAGAACAAACTATGATTCACATTTGTCTAAAAGATGCCTGTCGCATTTACTGATGCATCGGGAAGACAGTAGGTCGTGGCGTGATCATTTTGGGAAGACTGATTAATTATTTGCTTGAAAGCGAGTGTATCACTGGAAATCACACATACATAACTCATAAGTACCGTATAGCACCCACCGAAAAACGGTCACTCATTGATAACCCACTGGTTCTTTCACTAGTTTAGGTAACCTTATTTCTTGTACAGATAAATACATCCCCGAATCTCAGAATGATAGAGTTAGGTGTAATCCAGCCCTTTGAGTGTGAAATGTCTAGAGATCAGGTAAGTATCTCTATGTTACACAAAAGTCTCGGGTGCTCCCTTCCTATCAAATCTTAGGCAAAACTACGTGTGTTACGCATTGCACTACGGGAGCACTGGATAATTCAGAGGTTACGGTGTAGGGCTTTCTGTTACACCTACTTTCCTTTTCAGGCACAGATCTTTACTCGATCATGACGTTAAATCACACATTTCAAACAATATCGTTATAAATTCATCACTCCCTTGTCGAAATGAACGTAAATTACGCTAAGTAGATATCGAAGGCACTGAAGCTCCGACCACGTTCGGTTTGTGGAACTTAGGTTTCCTTGTCAGACATGTGTGCAAGTAACCTACTCGTTAATCAGTCATTCGGCTTGTGTTAACAACAGTTCTTTGTGCCCCCGTGTGTAGGACCAGGATGAATGTGTCATATTAACCATAGATACCAACAGTCTGATAACCAGTCAGTTTGGAGCGTATGGATCCGATTACAAAAGACTGGAGATACATCCACGTTCAAACGGATGGGTGGATCAAAATAATTATGGCAACAGTGCCAGTAAAAATTCAGTCGTAGCATCAACCCTTCTTAATTTAGCCTTCTGCAGCAACCTAATTTACTCTATAAGTAAGATTGTCCGATGGAAGATATTTGTTTAGATTTCATTGTGGACAGCAGTTGCAGCGTATAGTTGCACTAAACTTTTTCCATTCAATGGCTCTCAACATTCCTGATTCCTCTGTTGTATGCGAGCACAGAACCTAAGGTTAACTCCTTGAACATCAGGCAGATTCACAGAAATATCTCCTTTCGTGTTACACCTTACTCATAGTTTACACAGGGAGTTACGTAAACACAAATAGCAAAAACGAAACTGAACTCCACCTCGAGTTGATTCATATATGACCATCTAGGTAACATCACCCAAAGAAACATTAGAATAAAGGCTGGCTATCTGTTCAATTTTATATCACACAGACTGGTGAGAAGTAACGGTAAGACACACTCAGAATACTTAAGCATATCTAACAAACAAATGATGACCATTCCACTCGTGAACACCACATTTTAAAGTGATCCGTTCAATCTAGAAAAAGATTCCCCTTCGGATTTGCTTTTTTGACGTCAAATTAGCCTGAGGACGGCGGAAACACTGAATCCTAAAATTCCACGCCCACGATTCAAGAATGACTACGGAAACCAGACAAAATTAACCTCACTATTTCATGTCACAATGCATCACTTCCTAGACATGTCTCGTGTATATATGATCGAATTCCTAATACTCTGCTTTATCGTTTGTTAGGTTTTGAAGATAAACATAACAAATGTTCCTTAGGAAAACCGAGGTTCGTGCACAAGGATGTACATTATACGGAATAGGTATTGAATAGCAAGCCTTCTAACACTGATTATGAACAACTGTTGAAAATTATTTTGAAATTCAATTTGCAAGGGGTTCCTCCGATTCATCTGGGGATTTATTTCTCTAATAAAGTTCAGTCTTTCTCTGAAATTAAATCTTTCTAGTACACTGACTTATGGTGGCTTCAGGACAAATTTGTGATTCACGCAGGCTAACCCACCTACCTATCAAATCACGATGGGAAGATTGGGACTTACTGTTAGACGTTCGTTTTGTTAACCTACTGCCAGGATAGGGTGGGAATCGTCAATACTTGGCGGATACACAGATAAATCAGGAAATACGGTATCATTTTTCGGTAGTCGACAGCTTCTCAAGATCATACACCGTTTCACCAATTGATTTGAGAGCACGATTTCACACCGGCCATCACAACTGTGTTGAAGTACTTGGCCATACTAACTTGCTTTGATTATGTCATACTGTGAAAACAGCGAGATATGTCTTGAGGCTTTAACGTGCTACAGTCCATCTTTTTCCACATTGCGCTTGAAACCATTTGTAACACAACAGGAATTGGTTTATGCATCCCAAAGTGAACGTCTTTTTCCAAGTCGATACAGTCCGCATCGTGCATGTTAGACAGTACGCGTGCCGTACAACCTCCCGACGTAGCTTCCCAAAATTCAAGCCTCTAGACTGCGGCTCGCAACTTGTCACCTCAAACCTCCAGTGATATATGATGCTATGGATGAGCTTTTTACCAGATTACTAGGTAAAATACAGTTTTCGCTCCACAAACAAAGCATATATTCAGGTACACATACTACTAGGTACAAGCCAGTGTTTATGCATTGACACTTCACCCTTTTTCCTCTTTACTACACACATAATAACTATGAAAAAACAAGTGAGAACGTCAGTTATATATATGTTGAATGTCTTTTGGAAAAGTTTACACAAATTACGTTTGCTTTGCCACTTGAGGTAACCAATGTAACTGTCTTTCGAAGCATGTCCTCAACCGATTTATAAGCCAATTGATATGGACATTTTTCTCTGTTCTGATATGAACGAGCTTTCAAATGAATGAACTGGAATCAGATCGATTGATTTTTGTTCCAAATAACCCCGTTATTAAAATGTCAGTACTCATCAGCAGTATTAGTGGATTCCAGCGTAAATCGTTGGAGAATTCGTGCTTGGGCAGTCAATTCACTGAAAAATTGGGTGTATTTTGTTTGACACAATCAGTTGGGTGGGTAAATAATACCACATTGGCAGTTTCTGAGCTTTCGGTATCATTTTGCAGCCGTATGGAAGTCACCAACAGAGCTAACGCGTAAAACGCAGGTCCATATACAGGGTGTTAACCTTCGACCTTCTCAACGACTGTCTGCTTACTCTAACGTCTTCCTACAATCAGTAAGTCCTGGATAGTGTTGAGTTCTTCTCCTCAGCTCAGACTTCTTGAAAATCCGATGTTCTGATGCTTTGTTGATAGAGTTTTCGCTAGTGTGTGCAGTTGGTTTGTAATGTGACTCGGACTGTCCACAGGAACCGCAATGTGTGTTTCAGAAATTGTTGCGTTTACACAGAAATCTCAATTCCATATCAAACCAGTCTCTGATTTGGTTGGCAGCACGGTTAGGTAAAACATAACAGGCGACTGAAACGTAGAATCGTAAGACAAATTGAGTTTTATTTGAGATGGAAGGACAAAGTTACGACCCGATCTGTAACGAATAAGTTCGTTCTATTACGAGTGATTTACGGTGGTGGTACTGATAGTTCTTTTGTGCAGTTATGAACGGAATTCATTAGTGGGTCTGTTGTGAGTACTCCGTACGCGTGTTGATTTGTGTTCACCATAATCGATTCAAAAGGCGACTCTTATCGGCTTATCCAAAATGGAGAAAATGAATAGCCCCAGTTAGTGGTCTTGCGCCTAAAATCGGACAGCAATGCACAACAACACCATTGACGTGTATGTTGGTACAGGTGTACCTCTTGCAACTGATCCGTCTGCGTGAGCATTTGGACCCCGAAAAGGCACTGGTGGGTGACGCACTCTGGGTGACCGCTAAACAGGCAGACACTACCGTAGTGTGTGGTTATCTATCAAGGTCTGTCTAGCCGATTTGGTTACTACACACCCTAGTGATCTGACCTATGTACTGAATACACACGTTTAGCAGCATCCGTTTCGGATTAGCTCACCAAAGTGACCGAATCCAAAGGACGCTTGCGCATGACAGTTACCACATGGGGCTTGCACCGCTCCACCTGCAATTTCATTCTCACACTGTGAATACAGTGTAACTCAGAATGAATAAGACTATAGCCGATTGGTAGGCTGGTGTGATAATGAAACGCTTTTGTGTCAGAAAATAGCTGGAGAAGTTACAGTGGTAAGATGTGGAGTGGAAAGAAGAAATACCGAAAATATGAGGCAAGAAGTGAATCACTATAAGAGCACATTGTTGCTCTGTACAGAGGACGAGGGGGGGAAGGGAAGTTAAGGTTGAACTGAAAAACAAACAAAATATTCACCATACAATGCATCAACGAAGTCGCAGAATGAGGAAGGTTGAAGGCTCGAGTGACAGGTTTCTGAAAAAAGGGTTCGTTTCTCAGGCGATGGTGGTGGTTGGTTGATAGAAACGAAAAAAAGGATATAATTGATAAGACGCACTCGTTATCTCTTCGTCGACAGTGTACTATGAGTACGTTGACGACCTACTGATCCGAGGCGGCCAGTACACTCTCGGCCGCACACATTACAGCGTCAGATGGTCATGCCACCATAACTTATGGTTCCTTTGGGTACCGCCCGCTGCAATTCGCTACAGCGCAACAATTTCTCACTGGAAACACGGACTTCCCCTCCGGATCGTAGCCCTCCGGAACGTGCGGGTCAGAGCTGAATCCTCCCAAGATCTAGTGGTGATATGATGAAGGGAAAGACTTATTTGAACAACACCCTGGTGTTTCTGTTTTTGACCATCAGGACATTGCTTATTTGCTTTCACTTGCCCGTATAACAGCTGCTTCGGTATTTGTTCGTTCTCCATTCTTCGTACGTTATCTTGCCAACGAAGCTAACTCAGCATCAGTAGGACTTCCACTCAGTCCATGTCCTTTCACTGCAGTAACTCAGTGTTCTGTACCACTTCCGACCACCGGATATCCAAGATGTGCCTTAGACACTGCGAATGAAAGCGGCTTAGATAACGCACTTTCTGCTGATACTGTACCGGAATCTCACTGACGTACTGCGGTGTACATAACACCAGCGAACGCTAGAAAAAGAGCGCGGCCTTCATTTTCGGCCTGTGATTCTTCGAAAGCTGTCTTTCAAGACGTCCGAAAACAGACACGTACACATACTTAATGGTGTCAGTCGTAACCATGCAAAGGCTTTTCCGGACCATATGCACGTGAACGTGAAGTATAAGGAATACAAGACATCACGGAAACACGTCAACAACTTGCAGTTGCAGGTTAAATTCGTTCGGTTCAATTCGGTTAACTGAAAGGGCTTGCCACAACAACTGCGGATAATGTCATTTGATTCAAGGCAATACTGGCCGATGTAGATTATGAGTTAATCTAGGCATTCATCCCTTTACAATGTTGTCTGACGTCTGAACACTATCAGCCTACTAAACAGCTACGAGACAAGAAGGATTTCAACTTTCTATATCCGGATAAAGACTGAGCTATCGCCAGCATGAAAAGGATTAGTGTTTGAATAAAATTGACGCAATACTCGGAGTCCACAGAACGTACGCCAGATAACACAACAGAACAACGAGCTGGTTTAAAGACAAATTGCACGAAAGTTATCATTATTGCGTTTACACGGTTACATTGACGTGATGCTATACAAGCAACTTGAAATGTTCGAGACCTAAACACCTCCCCTGACTGGATCTCCTAAACCCCACATTAACTGTGTCCTTTCGTGACCAATGTTAGTCATGGACATCTCTCCGTATCACAAGATTGCTCGTTGGTTTGTGAGAATGCACCATCCGGTGAGCAAAATGTTAACCTCTTATTGTGTTAAGGATACCTTGCACTTGGTGAACGCTTTGAGTATAAAAACACTGTTTTCTATATATGGTGATTCATTTTTTTATCACTCACTTCAATTGAAACTGTCGACATTTCGTGTTATATTATCCTGTCTTAAGAAATTTTTATCCCAGTTTCTCTCAAATATCTTAAAGATCCTAACTTTTCATGCCCAGAAAGTATATGATTTTCAATTTGGAAAATCTAAATTTAGACAGACGGATGCAGTAGCTGTTGGCATTTCTCTTGGCTCAATGCTTGCAGATGCTTCTCTAGGATTGACAGAAAGATCAGTCTAAAATCATGTCCATCCAAATTTATCCTACAAACACTTATTGAAATTTCGATTTTTACTAACCATTCTCATTTTTCCACATTCTATAGTGTTATGACGTCTTTACACCCTCCGTGAACTTCGAGACGAAATCTAATAATAACCTGACCTCTGGACGTTTCACCCACTTGGCAGTTGGATAGAACAATACACCGCTCTTTTTTGGCATATCCAATTGGCGTGGCCGATATATCCATTTTGTACTGTCAAGAGCGGTTTGAAACACTATCCAGTTATACTCAGTAAATTTGTATGGCAGATGCGCCAGCTTTGGAAAAGCAGTTCTTAACGAAGATGATTTTTGCTAATGGATATGCGCATAAGTTTATTATCATCCATGATAAACTGAAGCATATCGAGCCGATTGTGTGCACTGTCCTCAAAAAGGAGGGTTTTACACAGTGCACATTTCAAGGAGAACATTTGACCAACACAGTTCGGTGTAGGCTTCACTCTGGCTTGTCTCGAACTTATCGTTCAGCTAAACTGTGCCTCTTCAGTCAAATAAGATAGTAATTCTGAGTAGAGGCAAACGCTGTCCATTTGACCTTTTCGCCCCTCATATTGTCTATCGGCTCATCTACAGCTGCAGTGACACTCACATTGACAGGATGGACTGATGCATTCGTCAACAAATACCGGAACATTTCCTCAAGTGGTTGCTCAATTCTGTGGAGCAGGGCATCAGGACGGTTGAAAACAAACAACGCAACCTACTATCTTCGATAGTCAAGCACAGCCGGGTGACTGACCACATGGTGAATCCGGTAGATTCATTCGTTGAATTATTACGTAACTCAAACCCGGAACTTCGAGTCGTCAGTGAAGTTTTAATGATCAGACAGCAAAGATCAGCTGTATGCACTTAGAAATTACTGGCTGATACGGTACCCCTTGCATGGTAGTGAGTTTCTGACCACTAACATTCTATCCGTTCTACTGTGCGCTATTCTTCTAATGTGAAAGACTGAGTTCTCTTTAACCACTTCATTAGAGCAAAAAGGGGACATATCGCGGTACGCTAACATTTCATTTACTCACATCAGTCACAAACGTAAAAAATGCCACTGATACACATCACACAGATGTGTGTCTAGACCATGTTTGTCCTTGTCTACATGATGTATATAACTGGTATGTTTTACGTTTACGACTGATGAGAGTAAGTGAGGTGTTAACATATCGCAATATGTATTCTTTCTGCTCTGATGAAGTTCTCCTAATAATTAACTGTTCAAATTAACTGTTTTAATTAAGCAGCTGAATAGATTAGATGAAATGTTGACAACCCACAACACAATTCTTCTCTTTGTTCCGGTGGATTGGACGCAGGTGATCAATGCTTCGAAGGTAAACGTGTTACGCAACTGCTATGCTGATTCTCTGTCAGATTAGTACAGGTAGTCCATGTAGTGTCTGATGAGTATGACGTAGATGACAAAATGCGCAACCCATTAGCCTTGCGTTCGTATATTACGTCATATGGCGCGGTCCTACTGCGACTTCTATCAGAGAGAATCGACTTTACTATCATTGAGGTCTAGCTGAGTAACTGAAGGTAAATCCCAGGCTTTTATACACAGCAAAGTTACAGGGAGTAAGGTTGGTATTTCGCAAATGCGGATCTCTGGTAGAAATACCAATCCAGATGCACAGGCGGCCAACACTCTAGATAAACAGTGTGTGGGTGTGCATAATTGCAAGTCACGATTGACCTTTGAGCACTGGCAGCAGCTGGATTATTCCAAATTTCGGCTCCACAAGTCAGAATAAGATCAGAGAACATACTCGGTTCAGATTTAGCATCCCCTGTTGTCTTGATAAGCTCCTCCATGGAGTTAGCATCACTGCTCACAGCACGTTTCAGTCGCTTTTTGGCAAACGGCACTCTACCGAAAGCATGAAAGCAGTTAACAATCACAGCTATCCTAAAAGATGGATGCAGAGATCACTCAGCAAACTATCAACTAGTAGCGTTGTTCTCAGCGGTCTCCAAAGTGATAAAGAGTATATTAGATAAATCTCTCCAGGCCAAGCTTGAAGACCTCCGACTGATCGTCAGGGGGCAACATGGCTTCCGTAGGGGATACTCATGCATCACGGTTCTATTGACTGTTCGCAGTGTTTGGACAACAGTTGCAGACGCAGGATTGGCTTCGAACATGGTTCAACGTCAAATGAATGGATAGCTGTCAGAGTGGTTTCCAGCCACCAGCAGTGTTTGGCAAGACTCAATGTTAGGACCACTGTAATTCATTCTTATGGTTCTTAAACTGCCCAGTATAGTTAAATCACTGGTTTTTCATTCTTTGCTGACGACACAAAGCCATGGCAAGTTTTGGAGTACTCGAAAGATGCAGCAAATCTACCCAGCCATTTGAGATGTGTAAACCAGTGGTCCATAGAAAATAACTAGCCAGTCAATGTCACCATCGGTAAAGTCATGCATATCTGCTATCAAAAGTGTACTCGGGGACACAAGGGTCCGCGTGTCAGCATGCAAACGAGACCTAGAAACCCTAGTGGCAATCAGTCGGAGACACAGAAAACCCGGAAATTTCTAGGACGAATTTGTGGAACATTCCACTTTGAGATGTTTCCCGGTAGGTTTGCCTCCATAATCCGTCCACACCTGAAAACGAACATACAGGCCCGCCGTCCCTATTCTAATACTCTGACACGTATTGAAAGCGTTCAGAGACGGGCCACTAGGGGAACGATGGGGCCCAGGGAAACCTTGTACCCAGAAAGACTGGCAGAAGTATATCAATTCTCAAGGGATACTCAATTCTTATCTATCAAATACTCCATACTCCGCGTCGTCTACTGGCAAACCTCCTCAGACTAAACAAGGACGAACACCTAATAGGTCACTCAGTGAAAATGTGTAACGGAACAGGCAGGTTGCTCTGCGAACAGACCTGCTTCACAGTTAGTGTCTTTCCGCATTCGAACGGTTGATTCGACTGAGTGTCGTAAGACGATCGGTCACCACATACGTGAGAGACAACATGGACTGGAAGTTTCATAGCTGTCACACTGACGCAGTCCTACAGGTCATTAAATGCGTAAACCCAGTTAACTGTTGTTTCAGTGTGTTTCAACATTCGTTGCTTGTATGACTGAATACTAACAGAATCGTTGAATTCACCCTTTATTTAGTTCCGTTCACTCTTTCTTTATACCTACAAACCGTCCAATAGCATTTTTCATCGATCAGTACAGAGACAGAAACGTACAAAAATTTTCCTTCTATTTTTAAAAACTCATGGATGTTTGTACGCATAAATCTCCTGAGACACAAAATTAGTACAAGAACGAATCAATAATCGTAATAATGCTCCAGATGATATATGCACATCTTCAGGACAAGGCACTTGAAGCAGCCAACAGTGATAGTAATAACGCAATCCAACCCACGGAATTCCCATGGGTTGGTGTAACATGTCAGATGAAATCGAAGGACCCTCGGGTGTGCGCCGATCTCAGGAAGCTCAAGGTAGCTAAGAAAAACCTCTCCCCACCTTTTTGATGGACTTAGTAGAGCTGCGTACTTCAGCCTGTTGAGTCTGATGTTAACAAATGTGTAGGTGGAAAATAAGGGGGTGATCGAACTAATACGATTTTCACAACAACTTCAGGACAGTACGAGTTTCAAGTTCTCTAGACCGTAAAACGTGCCCGCAACATTATAAGGCTACATAAAAACTCTGCAGTATCTGATAACTTGAAAATGCTTATTGTATCTGGATGACCTAATGGTACACAAACAATCGGAGCACCGGCAAACGCGCAGTTTATAATATGCGCTGGAAAGTCTGGTTGAAATTACGTCCGAACTAAAACCCTCAAAATGTAATTTTCTGCTCAAAAATGTGAAATTTCTTGAATGTGCAATTTCTGGGCATGAAAGTCCTACAGATCCACCGAAGAAGGAGCAATTTTAGCTATGCCTACGATGACAGATGCGGACGAGCTGGGAAGATTCCTCAGACTTGTATCTTACTGTCATAGCTTCATCGCCGAGTTTGTCAGCACCTCCACTCTCCTAACCAAACCATTAAAATTTGTTAGGAAATCACTTGGACATTGAGGTGATACTAGGTCTCCAAAGCACTATATAAAGCTTTGTGTATGCATCAGTATCAGTGTGTTTAGGTATGTCAGCGAACTTCAGAAAACCTACCTTGATCATCGACACAAGTAACGGCGTAGTCAGAGCCGTACTAACTTATCGAGGACTTAGCGGTGAAGCAAGGACGCCGCTTTCAATAGTCGGTACTTGATTAAGTGTAGGATGAAATACTGTGCGGCATTGAAGAAAATGCTGGCGGTGTCACTCTTTCCCACATCATTTTCCTGGCAAAAATTCTATTGTGTACACGAATCATCAGTTCCGCCGTTGGTTGCAAAATTTCGAGGACCCACAGAATAAGCTAGCAAGATTGCAACACATCTCGATGGAATACAATCTCAAATGTAAACCTCGAACCAGGAAACACATTCCAGTGTTGACCCAGTGTCACGAAGTTTTGCATGCAATTACTGTGTTTGTCCGTCCTGTATTAAGCAGCGGAGTATTGATCAACATAGAGCGTACGTAATATAGTCGATGGTAGCAGTCTTGAGAATACATTTGTTTCCAAGATATCGGAACGATGCGGATAGACAAAACTGCATGGAAGCAAAAGGTAGGATTTACGGAACTCCCTGCATTTGAGCGTTTTAGAAACAGCTCACGATAGTGAAATACGTAGTGTTTATTCGAATCTAATCTATTTAAGTGCAGACAATAGCAAGCACTCAAACCGTGACACATGAATTCTTAGGGAGCTCCTGAACGGCGGATTTGGCCGTGCAGGGATAATTAAACTCGTGACATCCACACAACAAAGACTGTGTTGGCCTCATCAAACCGTAGGTGACTTTTTCTGTTAGTCATGTGGAAATTGAGCTACTTTCAACAACTCCTGTGTACAGCGTTTAGCACCGTTGCAGATTATGACCTCTGAACGTTCTGACGAGTCGGTCGAAGTCGATATTACGAAACCACTGTTTGGGTCACCTCGAAACAACTGGTACAACTTGGTTATGGTAGACTACTTCGTCAAACGGTGAGTAACAGTCCAATTCTCTTAGGCGGATACACCGAATATGGCATCAATCTCCGTTAACCGTTTGGGTATACCTTTGATGAGTTCTGATACTCACCGTTCATACTGGTCTTTTTTTGAAAAACTCTCAGTTAACGAAGTTAGCAGGATGCCAGGAGCAGATAAACAGATAATGTATTTTGGTTAAAACTACTGCTGGATGGGACATGACCGTACCGTGGTAAGTGCCAGCACACCATAGCGCGACGCACTCGTCGATCCATCAAAATCTGCACCCTCCATAAAGTGCGTGAAAAATGAAGCTACTTTCAGAACCTCAACTGATTGTTATTTGTCAGTCCTCAATATCAAGAGCCGTAGAAAAGTGAAAAACGAAAGTTAAGCTCGCTGACGGCGTTTATTTTTATCGACCCTAGAAAGCAGAATGTCCAGTGAGAAACAGGACCTCTAGCTGGCGAGGCCCGGAGCGAGTTGTGATTTTAGGCCTGAGACGGTCATTGTTACAGTTATTATTACAAAACAAAATAACTAAAACTGTACAAATGAATGCTATTATCAGAAATATTATTTATTGCAGTCGTTACACGAACGAGAAACGGGCGAGTTGCCGGAGAAAGTGCACAGCAAAGAAGGGAGTTGCAGATGACGCCATCGAAATGAGCCAGGCGCGCATGGATTGAACTGTACTCGTTCGCGGAATCACTTCTACACAATATAATCAATTGCGCCGGACTGTTCTATACTTCCGACCTGAGAAGTGTGCTGTCTGCCGGCCTGGAACATGTGCTGATAAAACAAACGAATTTTTCAACAAAAATTATGACGAAATGAATAGGGTTTTACCTATCGGTTACCTTTTCATTAAAATTATCATCCGGACTGTTGCTGATTTCTACGAGAAGAGAGTAACTATCCGGCCGATTCCAGTAGGTGACCCCACAACTGGGACTTCCATCTAAGTTGAATGCACAGAAACCATTGACTTGATCAGCGGTAGTTTCATTACCGATGATTAGTAGAGTTTTTTGTTTGAATAGGTTAAAGGTTATGCATAACTGACTGTTCGTGTTCTATTCCTATGGATATTTCTGTCAGTCTTCTTAGAACAGAAGCTCTCGTTAAAACTCGTCAATAGAGTGTCTCCTTGAAGTTAACAATGCAGTTACTGTGTTTGTCCGCAGGGCGGTTGGGCACTGTGGGCACTACTGAGGTGGATGTAGCTCATCGTTTGTTTATGTTAATTCTTTCTATCCTATAGTGAGATTATTGTCGTAGTTTGCATATTTTTCCTTCACATGCTTTTGATAAAAGATCAGCGTTCGAGTGTGTTTGGATTGATTTCTAGAAAAGATAGGTGATTGTCTGCGATGTGCTTTGTACTAGACTACTGACGTGCGAACGATTATTCAACTCGGTTGCTCGGTTTACGTACGATATTAAGTCATATTTTGTGTGATAGTCGGACTGAGGGAATTCGAATAACCATAGAACTCACACTCGAATTGAAGATGTCCACGAGAGTAATAAGGAGAAAACCTGCTTCTGGTAGCAGTAAGCAGTTCTAATTCATGAGGTGAGAAGCCGAATTTAAAGGTGTACAACAACTATATGCACTANATATGCACTACTAAGGAGCTCTAATGAGAGCGAAACTCGAGTGTAGTGCTTCTTTTC
>QNGE01008858.1:0-14937 GCA_008508345.1 Paragonimus westermani | reverse complement strand
GACACAGTACCTGTCCTGTTAACTCCAATCGATAACCCCGCGGAAAAATACCCTATCTACAAATCAGAAAATGCAGGATTCTTAACTCTGTGAATTACATCTGATGCATATTACATAACTCATTTGAAAGATTGTAAGAAACAGTTTTTTCAGCATGAAATTCTACTACATCGTCTAGAGGAATCACTTAGAGTAAACCACACTATATGAGTTCATGGCTCATCAAAATATCTTAAACTGTCCTGTCATGAGCTTAGTTTAACTGTTTACTTAGGGACAAGTCAAGTGTGGTTGAGATGAACTTAAAGTAAACATCATATATGCTTAAAGTATAAAACCGTCATAATTCGTAGTTTACCGACGCTACTAAATCCACGTCCATCATGTAGGTCAGAGAGCTGATTATGCATAGATGACATTGATGAAGATACCAGCGGATAATGTCATGGGATCAGATTCGAAACTGTGGTTACATTTTTCTTAATTTGTTGCAAACGCTCATGTTAACAAGGCCGGAACGAACAACGCCTGGCCAGTTAAACCAGTGCTTTCTAAATGACAACAAATAGATCGATGACTGTATGAGTGGGAAGACAAAGCCAACCACGTTTTCATGACCGTCACACTGGGTGAAAAATCAGAGTCTGAAACTTTGAATGAAAACGAGCAACATCAAACAGGGTCCGGTTAGTTCTAGAAATTAGCTTGACGCTTGAGTTACACAGCTTGGCAAAGACCATGTAATCAGACTTGTGACGAGGAAACGCTTCTCACGTGACGGAAGGTAAGATGTGTGCTGTTTTGGCTAGCCTCGATTTATAAACAGCTTACAATAAACTGAACGTCACGCCTTCTGCATACATTATTGCAAAATTAACTGAGGATGGGTCATCAGTTTAGATAAGATGGCTACTTAGAGACACTGTTGGAACAGACTCTGAATGTGTGAAGCATGTATCACATAACTGGTTATCGTTAATCACACTGTGTACCGGTTGTTGGGTTAGCATGTCAGTCACTTGTTAGAATAAATGATTATTCTTGGATAACACCCATATGCGTCAGACTATAGTATCACACTGAAAAGGTTCCTGTCACTACGTACTTCATCATGTAAGTCAGATTACTATCTTTCAAAAAGATCGTACGGCAGTCTGGATTTCACAGTCAACACAAGGGAGCCACTTTGGTGTAGTGTTAGCTTTGGGATGGCATGTGTATATAACCTCAACTTCAACGCAATAGCCTGTCTTTGATTACCATTAGCCGAAAGTATACACGGAAATGTTATAGGCTACAATTCAGTATCACCCTAAAACGTTCTTTAAGACGGGAATAGAACGGAGTGGATTGTTATCTGGAGCCCGTTTGTATGAAGCACGGTCAAAAGATATACAGGCGTTTACAGATTAATTGTAAGAAATGTCGTGTACTGCACGTTCCGTTGCCACTCGAGAACAGAGAACAATTGTTAAAACACATTATAAGCTTTAAAGTAACCACGAAATGTTATAAATCCGGCCGAAAGATATCATTGTGAGTATTCATATATTTCCGATGTGGTCCCTTTTGGTACTATCGTGGCTAACACACTTCCGATAAGCGTGATAGAATATTCCTGGAGATTCTGTCCAAAGACACCGTTGTACGCGGTACAACGTCAACATATTTGTCCCGTATTACAGGTTTTCAGCCACCACATATACACCGTGTTCGAATACTTCAGATTTTTTAACGAGCGCGAGCGAACGAGACGCTACTGTTGTTGCCTTAGGCGTTCGGGTGACGGAAACTGGACGGTTAATTATGACTTGTTAACCGAGATTTTATTTTTCTGTAGTAAAATACCATTCGAATTTGAACAAATCCCTAGAATTCAAACTGCAGCAGCAGCCTTGAGGTAAACCATCTGGTCATTAGTGGTCGCTGCTACATACCCTAACCTGAGCTCCGACCGGCATATTAATGCAGAAAGTAGTGTGTGCTACTGAAAAGATCACAGTTCTAGGATGACCAGAACACAAAAACTTTCAGCTACAAGGATCCAAGTTTTGGGAATGTCGATCACTTCTGGACAAGACACGCTGATTTGGCTTCTGCTTGTGTACATTCTAAAGATTATCACACTGCGGTATATTATTTATTATATAGCGTTCTAATTCTGTTATTTGGGTGGTTTCTGTTTTATGGACTACCTTAACGATTGCTCTAATTAGAATGACCTATTAATCACGTGGCTTATTCTCTAGTTACAGCAACCCACGTGATAATAATATGGTCTTCTCTTCCGTCTAGTTATTATTATTATTTTGCCCGCAAGTGCTAACTGAAGATCTTCTTTTGAATCAATTCTTCTAAACTTGAGACTTGACAATTCTTGCTACCTCCGTGTACACTTAGATCCATATCGTTTGACTGTTGGCCTATCGACACTACTTTGTCTATTGCGCATTACTTAACCAATTAAACGGAATCCGCTTGTACAGGTTTAACCACAATCATCAAACTGAGACCAGAAGTTTGGTGTCAGGTTGGAATTTTTCACTTCGTTGAGCTTGTCAGACAGTGTATTTCTCACCAGGATGTACTCGTGAAACTTACATGTTACATCACTGTGCAGACGTTTTGATAGGCCCAGCCCAAACCAGCGCTACACTGAGGCAACACGAACAACAATCAAAGCTGGTGCTCGAGTAATTTGCCCTTTGGTGGATCCAACTATAAAGCTGTGATCTTAGATGTACTTCTTGCAGCACAGTGTAGGAAGTTTTTATTCTCAAACCTTTCAGAGGCACTTCTTTTTTACTTAGACGGAAATATTTACAGGTAAAACATAGTATACTCAATTATTTGGACGAACTTTGTCTCTGCTGTGCAAATCAAGTCAGGTTTTGCCTAAGTCGACGATTATCACTTTTTACATCAACTTCTACCCGACCCAAATATAATGTTGTTAATTTGGTTGATGGATTCGTTCCATTTTCACCTATTGACCTTGTGAAATCGACCACATTTTCCGTTTGCATTCGCTCATATTTTCGAAGATTCATGTTTAGTTCAACTTTGTTTTGTTTAGGACCAACAGTATAATTAGATTCTGCGAGGTAAGACCAAACTTTATCGGTTGAAAAAGATACCCCATACGTCTCACGAAACTTTCAACTCGCGACCTTACTGCATCAACTCATGAAGGCCACAGTTAGCACGATGAGAACGCTACTTCCACAAGTTTTTCGCTATAACCTTTTTGGTTTAATATTCTTTCACAAAAGCTGATTTGTTTTCCAATATCACTGCCTATGCAGTGCCTACGAAAAGACATCATTTCCTCGGTAGAATCGTAAAGACGCTACAGATGTGCTTCCGACCAATTTAATGGTTTTTGAGGAATAGTCTACTTGTAGCAAATGTGCCAATATTAATCATCCTCATGCATTGTTTGGACTTGCCGTCATTTCTCCCTGCAAGATAACCACAGACCATTTTTTGCATATATCCACTGTCGTGCGTCTTCGTCTTGTACATACAATGGTTGACCTTGATTGACCTCTAGGAAATCAAGCCGATAGAACACTTTTTACTAACACATTACATTAACGTGAACACTTTCACCGCAGCATCCGCCAGAAATTCATCCTCCGGCAACAGGAAGCCCAGATTGATTTGAATCGTCCCTCCAGAAAAAATTACCATCATTGAGAAAGAAGACAGCAAAATTATGCACTGGAACTAGTGAAAAAGACAGTCTTCAATTCATCACATTTCAGAACCTAAGCATGGAGGTAAACTATGAAAGCATTTTAGTTAAATGTTTTGGAGGATGTGTTGAGGATTACATATAGGCGCGTAAAACGAACATGGACACAGAAGATCAAACAAGGAAAGGAAAGAAGTCGAATAATCACACACGCATGGACATCTCCGTCAACTCCCCTTCGATCAAATTGTTCGACCTACCATCACTGGTCACGCCCGCGAAAACAAAGGACGTAGAAGTCAGAAAGAATTATAACATACACGAAGCTTGAGCACATCGGTCTTCAATTGTATGGCTTAACGGAGAAGGGGAGAAGGGGGAGTTTTGACGAAAAACAAACAGTTTTATTTATGAAAATTATGGAAACTTGTATTAGCCACGAAGGATGTGGGCAACAAAATGTAGGTCACTGGCTGTTGTTATTGCCGCCGACGTTGCTGATGGCCAGACTGTCCGAGTCGGTCTTCCTGCGCCGGCGTTCGTCGCGAGAGCGGCGTTTGCGCTCTTGGCATTTAGCCACTGTAAAGAGTTGAAGAGAAATGCAAGTGTGTAGGCAAACTCCGATGCGAGTAAGATGATCAACTGACTTGTAGGTCATTCAGGAGAACAAAAATGCCGCACACAAAACACTAGATTAGTCTATAATAAGGAGGATGATATCCATAGAATACTCAGCTTGCAAAGAGACAGCCATTTCGACTGAACCTTTGGTCACATTTGTTTGAAAACACCGATATATGGAACAAGAAGAAATGGAGCAAGATCACACGGCAGCCTGTTAACCTTATCAGCATGTCATGTTCACTGAATTTGAAGGACAGTCGCTTGCTAATTAAAAAATAAAATTGAAGACGTTTGGTTGAAATTTACCCTAGAAAGCAACGTTTTTATGCTTGTTTTTCTCTAGAATTCTTATCTTATTCCTTCAGGTTCACTGAGGATGCGAAATATGTTAGCGGAACCAGCGCTAGTGCGGCGCAAACCGCTTGCGATGATATTCGTGTGTAGCCGCCTTTTGGCTTCGATCACCGCGACAAGCAACTCCAAGCAGGAGGGTCGCCAACTACATACAACACCGTTGTCATACAGAAGGAAACCAAGGGGCCAGCATAAAATGATCGTACGCGAGAATCAGTTTATCAGAAGCGACATCAATATTTTTCACAGTTTCGGTTTAACAACCTAGCATGCCTACATTTCCTGGCCTGAGGAAAATGGGAAATTTAACAAACCAATTGCACCTGTTATATAGCACATTCTCAGTTAGTGATATTTACACTGTTTTTTGGAATTGACACAATTCTCCATGTTGCCTTCGACATTATACCAGATACAATGAATGTTGCCCATTCGCAATCACATAGATCTTTCAGTCAACCCCCTTCTGAAATCAATCCCAGACTCGAGGTTCTGGCTGATTAGGACTCGTTGGTAGCATATCCTTGCCAGGTTTTCGTGAGGTAACCGTGGTGACTTCTGCGCGGCTGATCCTACGCTAAGCATAATCAACGAGTTGAAGTTTTAAGTATCCAACATCACTCAATGTGATCACGCACGGCTATCACATTTTCATGATTATGAGACTGGATGCTCGGCAACTAGCCGGGAGTTGGCTTAAAGGGATGACCTTAATATGAAGCAAGAACATGTTACTCATGTCTTTAGCTGGTACTCAGTGTCGAACAGTCACTCGGTGCTTTCAATTCTTGACCTATTTGTTCATAGCTATAAGATTTCTTAACACGTTGTCGTGACTGAGATAATCTCCGGTCTAAGGAAGTTCTCCAGTCCGTTCGTCGGCACTTATTGCTTGGCTAAGCTGAGTCTTAGAGGCAACCCTGTCAACCACCTGTGAACTGGAGATTCGTTTTATGTAGTGACTCAGCAAGGACTGAAAGCGGTCTCTCTTGATGGTGAAACATTCTCACAGGGAAAGATTTTTGTCCTTGGAGGGTATCCTTTCTCAAAGCAGGCTTCCTTTTTGTTCCAGCTAGAAGAGGTTGAAAGTGATGCGTGCTTCGTAGGAGGGGGTGCCACATGCATCATAGTACACGCTGGAGTAAGTACAGTTACTGACGTATCAATATGAGACAAACTTATTCAGTTGACCCCTCGGTGATCATCACTTGTATTGTAGCTAATGAAATTCACATGCAGTGTGTGGTCAAATATGATTTGGCAAATCGTTTTGCCTGCCAGTGGACATATTACATTTCACGTGACCTGCAAATTGTGCACGACAAACTGACTTACAATGAGGTGACGTTGGATCGCATCGTTTCTGTCAAACAAAGAGGGAAGGGGGTAAACAAAATAGGACGGTTAGCGCATTCCGAACAGGATGAAAACTCAATTTTGTTAGTCAAACCCGACCAGCAAATTAGCAGTACGATGTCATGTTCATAAAAAGATAGCTGTTATTGCAGTGATGGAGATATAGCTTGTATGGATAGATCACCTGACCAAAGGCCTAGCAAGAATAAAGTGCTGTCGTCTGACAGAAGGATGGTCAAAGTGTCTTTCTGAGCTGCCTTTCTTATTAACTGAATACTATAAGGCATGAAGTGCTTCGTCATACTGTGAACATGCGGACATTAAAAGTGTACTCGGTGTAATCAAGAAACACCCCACTGGAGCAAGAATAAATTAGTTCACCTCTTGTCTCGCAGACAGCTAGTTAAATCGTACGACACTATCCACGGGGGGACACCTTGTGAACTGTCGTCTGATGTCAGCTAAACTCCCTGTGATTATCGGCTCGGCAGTTTCGTTTAGAGAGGACCAACCGCCTTTCACTTGAGAATAACTCAGTTTCGTAAGGCAGTCCTATGCAGCCTATATCGAGATGTGCAGGCTCAAGCGGCGTTTTAGCAGTCGGGTACGGGTGCACATTACGCCGAGGGGAATTTTGTCATATTATGATCTCGTCGTGCATTCAACGAAAAAAAGAATTTTGTTGTAAGAACGCTGGTTCATTGGACACCCACATGAATGCAGTGAATAAAACTTGACTTGCACAGTTAGCGTGATAATCCAGAGAAATGTTTAATACATGCTTAGTCTACGCACATCACGCTCAGCCTGACCAAAGCATTTCTAAGTTTCGGTGCATGTTAACATTGCCCACTTATGTTACTGGCCGAACGCAAACAGTCTGTGGGCCGTTGATATATACTGTCTGAGAATGAATGGAAGCTGGGTGAAATTTATGTTGAACTTTGACAACGAAGCTGTACGTTTATGAAAGAATTGTTTAAATAAGAACGCAGTTTCAAGCGTTTTACTTAGAATAACTCACTAGCAGAATAGACAAGTACCTTTCGATGGCAGGGCACTTTGCTCCCAGACATATACTAGATGAGACTGTTAACTTTCAAGCAGCCTTGCATACTCTGGAGAAACTTGACTGCCACGGAGGTTTGTACCAGGTGTCTCTTACTCAAACCTGTTCAAATGTTTGAAAATACCCTGTTTTATATAAATTAAACAGTACTCGTAGTTGACCATAGCTGTTGCATTCCCATAGACTTTTCGATTAGCCCCTATCTTTGGAAGTATTACCTACGTACATACGGTTGCTATGCCAACATTTAAAGTTTACTTTACGTGGCTCTCACTTACCTATACACCACCTGCAAATGACGTTCCGAAATTGCTTACTTTTGGTCATGGTTGGCACGGATGAATTTAAGAGTGCAGAGAAGCGTAGATATAATTTTGAGTACGGAATATATAGGTGTAGCAGAAAGCGGCCACAAGTAGAATGCCACTTTACGCTTAAATACTAGACTGGCCGTAACCAGTCTAACCGAAAATTGAGGACAACCTGGGTTATCGTTGAGTAACTTCCTTTATATTTGATATTTACCTGTTGTCTCAGTTCAGCTAGGCAATTCACTCAGGGAACACCTTATGGTGTGCTCCGTACATCTGTGGTAGATCACAGCTAATCGCACATGCGCGTATTCCGAGATTGTTATTGTCTGGTGTCGATCACTATACTCAGTAGCATGGCACCAAAGACGAACGTAAAATTTGAAAGTCAGTGACCTGATAGAAGCACTCACTGTCCAGTAGCAAGAAGGAGTCTCAGGTTATGAACAAACTGAGCAACACAAGTCGTTGAAGTGTACACATCTCAAAGAATTCCAGAAACACAGTACAGAGACAGATGAAACATTATCTCGCACCAGGAGACAGGGGACGCAAAAAAGAAAACGGGCGAATTAGAATGACAATAGGAAAAAGTGATCCAAGCTTGATGGCGCTAACCAGAGTGAGATCGTTTATGGTGGCTTCTAGGCGGTCTCAGCCAGGTACACCTCTGGAATAAGTGTCAGCTGCGTTTAAAAAGCTTCTTGAGGTCGACGTGTATGCCACACAACAGTAGTGACCGAAGAGATTTATGTAATGTTGCCTTTTAGCAACGATTTCCGGTTCAACGTTTGAGCTAGTGGTTTTACTCCAATTAGACGAAGGAATGGCGATCGCTCTAAATTACCCATAACCTTAATCTTTGCTCAGTATAACGGTGGATCGCTTCAACGTGTCCGGAAATCTGATCTTTGACCCTTAAGGAATTTATTGGAATTTTTACGCGTCTAACAGCTGCAAAACTTCACTCTTGCAAAGCAATAATGCAACACAGTCGGCCACAGAGTGAGAATTTTTGGTTTCAAAAGAACCATTTAAGCTCCGAGAACAAGAAAAACGGTGACATTAATAACAGATCCCAGTCGGAATACGTACTCATCAATGCATGGAATAAGTTGACTGTTCCACATAACGTAAAGGAAGGACTCGAAGACGTAATGAGCGACAAATCAACAGTAACTGGGTATTAAAGTATACATAAGAGACTGCACTTTATGGAACAAAATGTTGTGGTAAGAAGTGTGATCGACAAGTTTGTTGGAAGGCGAGTTTTTGGATAGTGTATCAATTGTCCATGTTACGTGGGAGTAGTGATCTCAGTGAATATCTACGTTCTCAGCGCTTGCTCACAGTTTGTTTGGATTATTCGGGTAGCAACTGGGATTGGTTGAAGCTAGAGCTTATGATACCCGGTAAACAGTGAGGCTATCCTTTCAAACCCACAATTCATTAAGCTGTGGTTAACGGTCTTCGTCGGCTTGCAAACTAGTGAAACATATCTAATGACAATTTGAGCGTCATTCAACGTGTACATGTAATACATCTTCGACACACGTTTAGAAAAAGGACACATCTGAACACATAAACACATTATGGTGACTGTTTTAATGGCTGACCTGAACTGTGGGTGTTCACATATAAATTGAACATCGCTCTTGAAGTTGCACGGAGTTTTCGGTTCCTGACTAATATTTTAGCCAGATCTTTGCGAAATGTCAGTGTGACTTACATTAAGGTCATGTCGACACGTCTGCCTGACAGTTAACCACCAGCCAGAATATTGATAAAGAAAGCAAATCAATTCCTGGTTTCAAGTTGGCTGGGATGTCATGGTCGCTGCATCATTATCAGCGCCGACGGTTTCTCCAACCTGACGGGGACGTCATGGCAACTCCCAAATAGAGTGCACTGATTGGTCAGACGCAATGATTACATTGTATTTCAACTTAATTTATCAGTACGACTGTCAAAGCTGCGGTCACAGTGATATATGAATTATGGCTCATATTCTGGTTGGACTGAGGATGTGTCCCGAACCATACAGTTCGGAGACCAGTTGATACGTCTAACTGCTATGTTACGTAGTTCACTATATAATACCAGGTTGCATCCTACTGACGGCTACAGAGGTTACAGCCACAAGTTATGTCCAACCCACCTGTGCGTTGCCACACTCTACTGTGATTGAGCACATCTGTTGACCATATTGACTGAGAACTTCTGTGAACCCTAATAGACATCATGCACATGGTCATCATTCAATAATGCTGTCTTCTGAATCTACCTGTGCATTATACTGGGATTTACCGGTGACTATTCATGCACGGCTGTCGGCTGTGATCAAAATCGCCTGCTGTTGCCCGCCTATGTAGGTCAGCTGCGAAGCCATCTAAGGACGTCAAAACCCATCATGTTTTTGTCGATTTCACAAGCTGTTTAGTGTTAACTCACCGTCATACTGCTCTAGTGATTCTTTACTTTGGGGAGCTTTCGCCGGCTTTCTCCAGGTTAAACCATAACATTATTCATATATCTCAAAAACCATATCCGGATTATTGTGCGGAAAAGAGCAACCAAACCCTAGTAGTTGCACATAACGGAATTGTGCGGGCTACCTCACCTTATCTCAGCTCCCTCGGGGTGGAAAAGGTCACTAATTTATGGTTAGTCTGAAAACCAGAAACCGTCAACCACTATCTCAATCTCGGCTGATTGCTGTTGCGAACAGCCGACCTCACTGACCATCACTGGAGCCCTGGACAGCTGATCTCCCCCTGTAACATCTCATTAGCACCCAGCATGCAAGGTTGTTAAACCAGTAAAATATGACCAACTGTCAGTAGGCTAATTCAGCTAATTAACGACCGACTCGTTTTTCTTAAATACGCTTGCCTGGTCAATGATTTGATACCACGAATTTCTCGATTGTGGTGGGGTGCAACTACACCGAACAATCTGTCTCCAACCATTGTGATTAACTACCGGGAAAACATATTTCAAACCCATCCAGCAGGTTTCAGGCCAACCACAGGTTTCTGATCAATTTCAGTGCATCCGACAAGGAAGTATGAGAACTATGGAAAATAATCCTTTCTGACATTTGCTTACATGTAATGACTTTTAGACTCCGATTTACGTCATTTCGATGATACTGTGTCAAGTCCAAGCAGTCGTCCGCTATCTCATGATAGTTTGCTAGGATTAAGTTGCTGATTATGACTTCCCTCGTAACGAGCACGGACACAATGCGCAATCCATCTTTGTTTATGGCAAGTAAGCCGACCGTGTAAAAATAGCTCTGCTGGTGTTTGAAGGATGTGAGCATCTTATCTAAACAGCACCTATGAATGCAAAACAATTACCTATTCGAAAGTATTTCATTCATGTCCATAGCGCAAATGTAAAAACGGGTAAAGTGTGTTCTTACGAGTGTGTTCCCGCCGAGACAATTAAAAAGATGTTGAGTTCAAACAGAACTGTAAGCGGCCCTAGTATAAGTTACCTTATAACCGAATGTTAAAAAATGTCATCTCGGTTGGTCGTTTACAAGCTCGGCAATTGAGAATTGGCAAAGCGTTTTCTTGAGACCTTTAATTCTTTCACGAACTGACCTTTAGATTTTCACTTCAGGGCAAAAAAGGCAAATAATCTGCCCAACTTACACCGATGGTTATAAAATCTTGGAAATGCGATTAACAATCTGCTCTTCTGGATCAACATCAACTGTGTATAGGAGAGAAGTAACAGACTCACTCCTGTAGATTTATTATCTGCCTGAAGACCGTGAAAAGTATTCAAACTCTCCTCGTCAAATCATCCGATATTTTAAATAGGGAATATGAAAGTATCAGTTTCAAATAAATAGCATACAACATTACAATATATGATTACTCACACTTCGCCTGTTTCGACGATTTTTGCGATTCTTCTGTTTACGTCCAACTGAAATAGTTAAAGGTGTTGGATAGATGAATGAGTGTTTCAGTCGATGAATGTCTACTTTGCTTATCAATGTTTTTAAGCATTCTCAAGTGGTCTGTTCAGTTATCCTAACTAATATATATCATATTTTGAACTGATGCAAAATTCCGAGTGTGACATATTCTTCTGCGGACAGGAATACTCTCCTGACGAAGATCACCAAGTGCTGATGCACTTTTTGTGGTTATATGGTGATCATGTTTTGTTCCGATCGAAACTAATGATTTTGACCGCTATTGAGCTCACCTTTGACTGATGAAAGCAGCTGCTACAAACAAGAAGTGTGGGACATTAATTTGGCACTGTTCTTGTTACTAGTTGAATGGGTGTGCAGGTTTCCGAGATTTTGCCCGTACTGCTGAATGTCAGTTACAGGATCAAAAGATCTAATCATTTAAATATTCACCGGAGTATCAGAACCATGAATATTTGCAAATACTTCAGTCAGTCGTTAGGTAAACCCAGTCAGTGGCACTTGCTGTATCAGTGACTGTTACATGATGTTAAATGAAACTCTAATCTAAAAGACTACGTTTGTTTTTATTTAGGTTAGCCAGGTCAGAGAGAGAGAGAGAGAGAATTCGTGGGTGGCCGTGCTTACAGCATTGACCACACCTTACGTTAAGGTCGTTCACACTTCCTGATCTTTCAAAGAGTACAACAGAGGACCTGCAGCCAGCACGTGTATCAAAAAGCCGCTGGCTATTACATTAACTCAAAGAAAACCGATCGAATATTTCATTCTGTACAAGAGTGTGCGAAGTGCGAATCTTTCAGGGAAAAATGATAGGAAACTGAGAAGAAATATCAGTCACAACTACAACGCAGCAGGCAAGTGCAAACAACAACCGTATTGGTTAGTACAGTGACATTTGAGTTTGAATTGCATTTTTTTTCTGAACTTTCAAAATTTTCGAACGCAATTTTGAATTCCTGGATCAGTACACGAATTTTTCGACCGATGACCCTTTCGTGACTGGATTAACCAGATAAGGTAATTCCGATCGTAGGATGAGTGCTGTATGCATGACAAATGTATTAGTCGGGGATGAGGCGATTGTTACAGCGTGTGGTGGAAGAAAGCATAAGTGCTGTTTAAGTCGACTCTGACATGTACAGAACGCCAGAAAAATGGTTACGTTCTAAGCACTTATTAAGAATGGTAAGTGTGTTCTTCACCGTTCACTTGGCTTTTACTGAAACATGCACATGAACAACATAGACATCGATATCAGTTTCTTGCGAGTGATAACTGATTACCGTTAGTAGAGACGCGGAATAAGTTCTAGATTGTCCTAGCTTGGAACAAACGCTTGAGTCATATCGAAAATACAAGCGAACACGTGAGATTAGACACCCAAAAGATATATTCATTCAGGCGTTCGTGAAGTTTAGTCACTTATTCGCTAATTCGTGATTTAATTCGTGATGTCATGAGTATTGATCTCGAGGTTGAACAGCAAGGGCCGATACAGAAATGACGTATTTGATCGTTCAGGGCTCAGGAGATTTCATGCATTTGGGTCGTGACTAAAATAAGTAGGAACTTTGAATTGGATACAAACGATGAGCTAGTCAGCCTGTTTATTAAGTAACCACCACCAATGGGATCCCCACTGCACCATAAAAGCGTTCCGGTTCGTACTTTGCTACAACAAGAATGCACAATGTGATTTCTGAGCTGGCTGTACAACTAACTACTTGAAACCGTCTATACAGCCGGCCAACTACCCGCTGTCATAATTGTGCGACATTACGGACCGGACCATGGTGCATCGGGAAGGAACAGCTCGTTCTGAGCGAAAAGTTACTCTATAATCAAACTATGAGAGCGATGAATAGCGAAATAACTAGGCCAGTGACTTCAATTAACACTCGACCGAACAGACTATGCAACTTCTTGTGTGCTGCTTGTTCCCACCGCTTAATATTTCCTCCATATGCGAAATTCCACTTCGAATATGGATGTTGGAATATCCTGGCAGATGAAACAAAAAGGCACGCCAGTAGCCGATTAGTCGAGTAGTCAATCTCTGGAACCAAGCCTAAAGTAAAGCAGATTCCGAGAGGTAGGTCTATACAACCGACAGCATAGTTGCTTGTTCACCTCTGGCTATCAGGATGTCGTAACAATCATTAATGTTATCAACACCGGACAATTTTTTCTGTTCACAGTTGGTTGTCAATCGTGAGATCATAAGATGTGTGTTGTAAGTAGTGGTATATTCAACGTCAACTCGCCTTGTTCAGCTCTGTTGAAAGAAGCGGGAGTACTGTGGTGTTCACTTAATGAGATGTGGAATTCATTAAATAACACAACTTTCTGTTTTTAACCTCCGTTTTCAATTTCTATTCAGAGTGAAACTGGATTCGATTGGTTTTTCATGTCAGCTTTGCAAGACTAGTAACAATTTCTTGTAATTCGTAAATAAATTGGCGCACCAATTTGATGTGTACAGAGTTTCTGGGATAATTATTCATTTCATTTTCACAGACAAAATCTCTTCCTAATCAATCTGTTCTACCTTGTTGCAAAACACAGCTAGTCTGCCATTTGGACATTTCTATTTTGCAAGTAGCCACTTTACATCAAATCATCATGACTGCTAAATAATCCATCATTTAGGTGAACATAGTGGAGACATTTCTGTTTCTTACATGTATCCTTCCATGAAACTTCATGATAATGGCTTCGAATTCAGCTTCATCTATCGTGATACCGAAACTACATAGAGCCTATTAGCATTTGGTCTCCGAATCATTCACGGGAACATTTTCTGGGCCGCAATAAAGTATTTGACTGTTTCACGAATAATGTCACAGGCTTGGGACTCCCATGCCTCAATATTTCTGGTATGGATGTCTACTAATTAGAAAATTTCGCACCAAAAACCAATATTAATAATTCTTTCTCCAAATGCACGTGCCGGTGCTAAGAAATATCTACATCTATAGGCTGCTGGTCACCAAGTTGTTTTAATAATATTGTAAATAGATCAGACTGACTTCCACTACACTGCATAATCAAGGGTGCAGAAAATTTTACTATACAACAATCCCTCTTGACTTGGTGGCTAAACTAAGATCATTTTCCTTGTAAGGAACAACCCTTTCCGATTCATTTAAATTTCCCCGTCCAGTTATCACCATTTTGTTGACTGCCCCTCAACTTTCTGACGGCGACCACTTTCGGTTTCTCAGTCCGACCAACGTAGACCTATATTGCAAGCAGGACTGTCACACTCTGCCACTCTTGTAACACGGGCACATACTTATGTGAGTGACCCTGGCTGGTTAATTGCGACTAAGCTAGCAGGTGACCTTGATGAGCGCATGTGAGCAAGTTTGTGCCCAAACCTCGCCAGGATGACCAATTACTATTTCCAGTCAAGACAAATTGTTAGCCTGTCTTGTATATGACACTAACTGGTGGTGCTCGCTTGGCTGGAAGTTGGCTGTGAGTGCATGTCTCTCTGAAGCACCGGATCCTCCAATAAATTACCACTGAAATGGCTTAGCGCGTATGTGACTGGGTGGATAAACCA
>QNGE01008857.1:0-14943 GCA_008508345.1 Paragonimus westermani | reverse complement strand
ACGAGAGACATGCAAATCGATCCTGAAGAAGCCTTTGTTTTTTATGAAAAGTGCTCTAACGAATTTGTCTAGGATACCATACACGATGTATAATGATCGCTACAATAGCATGTGTCAACGATGAACGCCCACCAGCGGTGAATCACGGCTGGGTGTCGGAACCTCAGTCACTCACTGTCAAAATGCTTAAACCTCACAAATTACCCATAGCCAGTAGACAACTAACTCCAAACTGGTTATTAGCATGTCCTCGGAAATTCAAACCAGTGATCCCAATGATCAAAACGGGAGGAAGCATAGTGGATTCGATGTCTTAGGGTCAAATTAAAACACGGCACCTCGAAAAACTGATAGTAACCGGAGGAAAACGTGAGCTACCACGTCCCCGCGGTTTGTAGTTTAGACTCTCAGCCGGACGCGTAATCAAGCAATGTGAATCCAAAACATTTGCGTGTGTAGTGCTGCGAAGACATTGGTGGTTTGGAGACTTCATTGAGCAGAATAGCTCAGAGTCACTCGGGCCATTCACACGAAAACACTTCTCGCAAACCGCTTCAAGTAGAGCCTCGTGTAGTAACATTCAAAGTGGGATGCATGTGAGTCAAATTGATGAACAATTCACAACAAACATTTAGATCATCAGTAAACCGGAGATCACCATCTACACAGTGTTTAGGCAATGCTGTCTATTAAGGAATAGAACGTTGCACAGATTCCACTCTTTTCACAAGGAAATCAACCGGAAGCGGGTCGAGTGGATTGCCCAGTGCACCACAGTCCACCTGTCGGAAGGTGAATACGTGCAAAAACACTCTACTCATATCGTTCCTGACAACATTCCTGACAACCTTCTGTCCCCCATCACCTCTCACCACGGCTATCCGTCTAGTCCATTCTTGTATAAGCTCCTCACTGTCGCTTCTTACNAATGCTGTCTATTAAGGAATAGAACGTTGCACAGATTCCACTCTTTTCACAAGGAAATCAACCGGAAGCGGGTCGAGTGGATTGCCCAGTGCACCACAGTCCACCTGTCGGAAGGTGAATACGTGCAAAAACACTCTACTCATATCGTTCCTGACAGCATTCCTGACAACCTTCTGTCCCCCATCACCTCTCACCACGGCTATCCGTCTAGTCCATTCTTGTATAAGCTCCTCACTGTCGCTTCTTACTGCGATGCTCAGATGCAGTCATACGTTCGTGTTTGTTCACAATAAACGAAACCTTACTCCGACATCACGACATCACGCATTTTCCATCATCTGACTATTCTGTCCCAATTCGTAAATGGAACGGACCAGATAAAAACACCTGTCCACTGGTTCATTGTTTGTTACTAGAATCATTTGTTTGCGACAGCTTTTCTGAGTTCCTTCTGAGGTCGTGGAGGGTGCTCGTTGTTTTTTGATTCACCGACAAGCGACCAATTGTATTCGACTTTTGTGACGAAAGTAGTGTAACCGCTAAGAAATTTCGAATCTCTCAGATATGACAGAACGACTCTCAGTCTTTGCGAATTAAGCGTTTGCCTGTTGTTCCTTCTTGCAGGTTGAAAACCGTTCATTTCACTAGCAAACTGTTTGAATATAAACCGTCTAGGTTTTCTAATCTTCAGGCGGTCGAGCCTTTGACACCGACCATTGGCCGTTAGCCAGATATGAAACAGTGTGCTACCAGGTTATTTAAACATCATGGCTATACTCATGTAAGCAATCGATCGGCCTGGATATTATCTGGATTAACCTGACTTTTTCAGCAACAGATTCTCCGCAATCAGGTAATCGCAGACAATACTTTCTCTCTAGTTAGTCCGTCCTCTATGCCTTTTACTGTGCCGAACATCTATCATGTATTCAGCCATTTTACCTTTGTCGTGTTTGTTTGAAGTGATAAATTAGTAGACTGTGGGGATCGGCAATCACGTGTTTTTTCCAACAACGCTCCTCCATGCATACTGTGGACATAAGAATTGACCAGAAAACATTAAAATGGGCGTTACATTGTTAATAATATAGACAGAAATAATCTTCAGAGGTATAGAAAAGTGTGGTTTGCGTTCCCTTCTGCTTAGGCTCGTGACACAGAAAAGCGGTGGCTCAACATCTACCGTCTTAGTAGTGACACACACCCCTTTCCATTGAGAAATGTTCTAAAGTGCATTTGTACACCCTTTCGTTCGTGAAGACTCATCATTATGAAGACTCTGTTCAAACCTTTCTACTGCTTGATCGAACTCGGGACACATTGGTAAGTGGTTCCGAGTCCTCTCCACAGGTACCAACCTGCAGTGTACTTGGTTCACACTGTTCAGTCAAGCTGCCCATCGTGCGAAGTATACTTAGATCGCAGGTGCTATCAGCCTACGGGATAGTCATTTGTGATTATAATTTATTAGAAGTGGATCAGGACGGATGTCCACCGTTTAAAAATTTAATTCAAGAAGACCACATTAAAACACTTAAACCTATGGGAGCTAGAGCATAAAACAGAATGCTCCGTCTGAAAGATTGTTTTTAGATTACTGATGAGTAGTCGGGGATTTGGTTCATTTTCAAGTTGACCATCATTCGAAAGAGGCTGGCTGGAAAGTCTATCTGAATGCGAACGCTGCGATCAAATGTGAGTGATGGTCAACTTGAAGGTTGTTTTTACTCGAACAGAAGGTCAAATATTTTAAACGCATAGAGCCAATGATTTGTGTGCTTTCAACCTAAAGCAAAGTCCTAGTTTATAGGTCACTGATTACATTTACCAGGACAGTTACTGTGCCCACCCCGAGATGAACAAACATACGGATTTTCACGCGCGAGCTAACGTGGCTGAACGTTTGCATATGATAATTGGGTCGTACGTCGTGTAAATTCAATGGCACAGTGGTCAGCATTCTTGTCTAGAGAAAGCGTGGCCGGAGTTCTTGTCGTAGCCGTAGCAGGAATAGACGCTACTGGCGAGCTGTAACACCAGCGAAAATCAGGTATGATGCTTCGTTTCGAAAGAAGTTGACTGGAGCTCGGCTGATAACACGAGTTAGTGAGGGAAAGACTGAATTCAACCTTCAAACCATGAAATGCTTGAAAGCAAGATCAATCAATTCATTTAGGAGATCAACTAACTAACAACTGCTGAGCCTATATAATTAGACTCTGTCTGGTGTAATATGCGCAAAATTTTGCGTTAAAAGGGTGTCTTCTTCGACAATGTCCACTCGCAGAATTCCCAACGGCGCATCGTAAGATAAAGTGCGGTTTCTATAAAATACTGCAGCGTAATTCAGTCACATTGGCAGTTAGATAAATGAATTGTAACTTTGCTGTGAAAATAATCAAACGGAACATATTGTAGTTATAAAACCACAATGAATTCGTTTTAATAAAAAAATTAACAACTGGCGTAAACTAAATTGCTGACTATTTTTGTTAGCTGTTGCACTACCTAAGTTGTAAAAGCCGGATACAATGGGCCGCTTGTCGGTGAATCAAAAAACAACGAACACCCTCCACGACCTCAGAAGGAACTCAGAAAAGCTGTCGCAAACAAATGATTCTAGTAACAAACAATGAACCAGTGGACAGGTGTTTTTATCTGGTCCGTTCCATTTACGAATTGGGACAGAATAGTCAGATGATGGAAAATGCGTGATGTCGTGATGTCGGAGTAAGGTTTCGTTTATTGTGAACAAACACGAACGTATGACTGCATCTGAGCATCGCAGTAAGAAGCGACAGTGAGGAGCTTATACAAGAATGGACTAGACGGATAGCCGTGGTGAGAGGTGATGGGGGACAGAAGGTTGTCAGGAATGTTGTCAGGAACGATATGAGTAGAGTGTTTTTGCACGTATTCACCTTCCGACAGGTGGACTGTGGTGCACTGGGCAATCCACTCGACCCGCTTCCGGTTGATTTCCTTGTGAAAAGAGTGGAATCTGTGCAACGTTCTATTCCTTAATAGACAGCATTGCCTAAACACTGTGTAGATGGTGATCTCCGGTTTACTGATGATCTAAATGTTTGTTGTGAATTGTTCATCAATTTGACTCACATGTGTAAGAAGCGACAGTGAGGAGCTTATACAAGAATGGACTAGACGGATAGCCGTGGTGAGAGGTGATGGGGGACAGAAGGTTGTCAGGAATGTTGTCAGGAACGATATGAGTAGAGTGTTTTTGCACGTATTCACCTTCCGACAGGTGGACTGTGGTGCACTGGGCAATCCACTCGACCCGCTTCCGGTTGATTTCCTTGTGAAAAGAGTGGAATCTGTGCAACGTTCTATTCCTTAATAGACAGCATTGCCTAAACACTGTGTAGATGGTGATCTCCGGTTTACTGATGATCTAAATGTTTGTTGTGAATTGTTCATCAATTTGACTCACATGTATACTATTTTTACTGTTATGTTTGAGGAACGGGTATATAACTCTCTGCTACTCCTTGGCGTGTTGGCCGCAAATTAATGGGACTAACCAGTAATGATATACGTATGCATGATATCAACGTTTGTATCGATGTTCGTGCATACATATTTTTCAAATTACCTAGTGTTCAAATTTTGGGAACACGTCCCTAAGTAATTTCTCCAGATAGCATGGAATCTGTGCACGAAGGGCATTTTATCTCCGGATCTATGGAAACTGACGGTGACGTTGTATTGCCGTCAAATATTCTTAAGTATCTCTTTGAAGATACAGATGACCTTCCACAAAAATTGCATATGGTGACCATACCTCAGAGAGTTTATCTGGGTCTTCAGCGTCGAGGTGAATTTCAGTAAGGGGTAACAAATAAATGTTTAACGATCACCTTATGGAGAGCTTAGAACGCTGCAAATTTGTGCTTTGTACTGCACTGGGACACTGTCCATGATCTAAACTACAAGCAAGAAATTTGTGATTACCGCATCCCAGCGTTTACCGGAAGGGGCTACAATGAATCACAATGAAAACAGGAATTAGCAACTAGCCACTCAAATCAATGACGAGCTAAGCTGGTTTGGATTACAATTAGAACCGTCAGACTTGTATATCGACATCATCGAAGCCTCAGATGCAAGTTGGATATTGAATAAATGCTGACAAAATCGCCCCTACAAATTCCTCAAATAACCTTCAGTTTGCAAAAGCTGTGGTAAAGAGTCACGGAAGTCCCTCTCACGTGTATTGAGAGACCATTAATCTGACGCTGTGGCTAACCTGACAGCCGATGGTTCCATACTTTATCATTTACAGACTTCTATCTTCCATCTTCTTCGTCCGGTTGGCTGACTTATTCTTTAGTTCGTAAATACTGACGTGAATCTTTGCTTCGTCTGGTTAGAACTATGAGACTACTTTCAAGAACACGTGATGTATTTATCACGATTGTTATATTTAAAAAACCTGATCAAGCTTAGTTTGTACGTGCACGTTGTGGTCCAAATCATGCGTTGAACGATAGAAAGCACAGGTAACTGAGGGCGCGCTCCAGTTGCTTTCAAAGTGGGTTAAGATAGGCTTAATGGACCGAGCATAGGTTGAATAGTTGCTGTTTATTTTCGTTGTTTATCGCGTGACCTAGTGAATCGTTTTTTATTCTAATCACAAGTCAGTGTAGCATGTGCCCGCCTCCTGAACCAGAGTATTAAATTAACCCTGAGGTGTGAATGCTAAAAGTTGGAATTTGCGTATAATTTCATCTTTTACCTGAGTGTAATATAGTTTTGTTTTTAATAATCCATCATGTACTACTCTTCATGTACTGCATGCAACGTCATGGGTTAATCTCAGTTTCACAACTGGACTTTCGTTACACAGATTTCACTGGCTTTATTGTGTTTCCGACTAAGGTGCAAATGAGCACTATTTAAATAAACGGCCCTGCAGTCAAGGTTGACAAGAAGTTGTGTCTGCATGTTGCTTAGTAATACAGCAGATATAGAGGAGGTCCAGTTACAACGTGGTTAGGTTGCAACAAAATTGTGCAGCAAGTTCGGTACAATGAGACCATTTGTCTTTATCAGATAGTGCAACCAACCACGGTTCAAGTGAATTAGTCAAACTTTCAGTGTGTCCTTAAATTAACATGGAGAAATGTCACATGAACGTCATGTTTTTTTCCAACAACTTAAAACGGCAGTGGTTTACAAGATGTCCCTTATACACTCCACAAAATGGTCACATCCAAAACAAACTGTTCTACATGAAAATCATGTTAACAGTTTCTGGAAAATATGCTTGATTGCAGATTTAGTCCCACAAGAAAGGCAAATAAGTTGCCGAGAAATTTAAACCTGGGGAATTCAGGCAGACCACTTGATTAGCTTAATAGCCAACATGCTACTGCATCTCCCGTACGGATCAATATTTAGTACAGATTAGGTGAGCGGTATGATACTGAGTTGAGAAGGATTAATTAGCTTGACTGAACTATCGGATGAATTAGATCATGCAGTAATTTCTGGTCCAGACTTCATACTGTCGGAATGCACAGATGCGTATAGCAGTATTGAACACAACACGTTTAACACACTAAACACATACGGGAAGAGGAAAATGTTGCCCACTCTAAATTGTTTCCCCTTTAGTTTGGGAAGCAAGCTATGATACTTGGCGATTTCATGGAAAAAGTAGTAAAAACACCTACAACACCGCCGCCAGCAGAACGAACTGGGCGCCATGCAGTCCGAAGTTGAGGGGTTAACAAGCATATAAACTGACAGGAACACGCGAGTGAACTTTCCCGAACTTCTAGCAACTGTCTTCATTCCTCTGTGTCAAACTGTTGGTTAACTACCATGTACTATAGGCAAGCGACTTGGAGACATGCTGAAGAATGCACGGCGTGGTAATCTAGAGACTGTCACCCTTGGGACCTATTATGACCAGGTACGCGTGCGCAGTTTTAGGGTTCAGGTTCGTGGAGTGTTCTGGCCATTACTGCTAAGAAAGTGCATTGAAATTTTCGCCTAATGTACATGCTGCTATCATCTGTTATCTAGGAACAGACGGTAAAAGTTCCCAAAGGGTTTAATGGCCTCAAGGTTCACTTATCATATACTGTAGTCATAATGTACAACCTAGGGCTTTTTCCTGATCGTTTGTATGTTGGTCGAGGTTTGTGGTGGCCTACTGTATCCATCCGGGAGCATAATCCATGTGCAGTAGGTTGTGGCTTAAAACGACCAGTTAGTAACGTTAGCTTGGCCCATTTTACCGAAAACCGACGTGAAATGAATGTTAACCAAATCTTTTGCACGATCCACCGCACGTCATACAACCCATGTAATGCCAGCTGACTGAAAACATTCCACAACGCCAAATTTACTGGAAGCAGCGTAACTACTGAAAGCCGCTGTTACCAGAGCCGTCATTTTAGGCGCTGCGTCGGCATTAAATCCAAACCTATTGTACTGTTGGCCAACGTGTGCTGCTCAACTAATTAGCAAGTCTGCAGTAAACAATCAACCAACTTTCAGCTGATTAACCACCATCTAAACCTCTTTGTAATCAACCGGAGTTTCATCTCGGTCAAAATTAATCGCCCCTGTACAGTTTTACCACATTGAAGATATACCATCGATTGCGCTTTCTCTTTACGCCTTTCTTCTCAGTTGCAATATCAGAAAAAGTCGGCGAAATATGCGTAATTCTGAGATCAGATTGTCCCAGGATGACAACTGTACGATCGTATTTAAAAGCCGCACCTAAGGTGAGACTGAAACAAGAGTATGAACCCTCCCATCGCCGGAGGTATATTGGTGGATAAAAACAATTGACAATGGCAGCGAACATCGATTAACTGGCTCGGGCACAACAGTACATGATCAGGACTGCCATCTGCAACTCTACAATTTTACGTGTGTGAGACAAGTTTTCCGGAACAGCAAATCGTTTTTTGTGAGTTACACTACGGTAGGTTCTGTGAATTTTTGTTTCTTTTCTTTTGCTTCGGAACTAATCACTGCCACTAGTTCCATATTAGGCGATAATCAAATGCCGTTCTCTTTCACGACTAATTTGGAATGATACGGTTCGTCGCTTTCCTAACTGTCAGCTTCTCAATCGAGGACTGAACATTTTAACTGATTCCGGAAACAGTGGTACAGGGAGTGGAAAGGTATAAAATATGTTGATTTCCCGAAGACTTAACGAATCAAGTCAGCAGGTGCCAATGGACCGCTGTAATCAGAGCATACTGAGGTAATGAAGATTGGGGGTGTTGACTGCATTAGCATGAACCGTTTATCACGAACACATCACAAGATTCCGGCAGAGTAGTGCCAGATATATCTCCCGAGGGCTGTCAACCTGACATTGAGTTGAACAAACGTGGAGTGGAGACAACTTGGTGACAGCTAATAATGGTTCTCACAGTAAGTCTTGGTAGCTACAACTATTGACGGTGTGGTATGAGCACGTCAGCCTACTTCTTTCGGCTGACCATACCGTAGTCCATGTGTGTAATGAATCATTATCACCACAACTGGGAAGTGTCATGCAATCATCAGATCGTTCCAGGAGTACTTATGTGAGAAAACTTGGATAAATCAATCTGTCCTTCATACTCTGGTCGTTTGGCCTTTTTTGGTCCTATCAATGAGTACGATGAAAGCGTGCTAATTCCAGTAAATTACTGGCTGATTGAATAGGCAGTATTCATTGAAGGTCACACAAACTGGTACTGAGAATTAAGAGACAGATTCACTGAAAAACATGTTTCATTTGCTCTAAACGAACGGATATTCAATCAGCCCACAGATAAGCGTAAAGTGGGTTGTTAGTGGTATGTGTATTCCTTCCACGTCAAGTCAGATCTCTTTAGTTGGTGTCAATTACCCCTGTTCAATTTTCCTTCAATCGCTCAAGATGAAAGAACTGAACTTGAAAGAATGTGTCGCCAGAAAATAAGATAAGATGGATAGCTGGAAAGTTCACTAGACTTACAGTTCCAGTATACTGTAGGTGCAATAAAATTGTGCTGAGAGTTTCGTTTGTACAGAGAGGATTGACGTGTTCATGAATTCGGTCCGAGAATTGCTCTACTGTATCCACGGGACAAGTCTCTCCAGAACACCACTTCGGAATTTCATGAAGCTGAGAGCTGCAGCTCACTATGTGCTCAGTGTAAAATCGCACAGGTAAGATAGCACACGATTTCAAATGAACGATGGAAAACCGGACTTACAGAACGTCAGTTAAGTGCATCAAGAGAAAAAGGAATATTTTAGTTGAAAGGAACCTACCTCGGTTAATTCACTTGATCCGATGAACTCTCTCTCTCACTACTGACATGTACAATTCTGATCAGTAGTCGGAGATTCGGTTTAATTTCAAGTTAAACATCGCTCACATTTGATCGCAGTCTTCGCATTCAGATAGACTTTCCAGCCAGCCTCTTTCGGAAAGAAGCACTAAAGTCAAGTTTCGCTCACATAAGAGCTCGTCAGTAGTGAATACCCATACCACGGCCGGGATTTGAACTCCGGCCATTCCAATCATGTGGCAACCGTGTTGGTCACTACGCCATTGACCTCAGATTAGGCACGACCAAATAATCAAATCTGAACGCTCACCCACTCTTGCTTGTGAGCAATGGGAACGCTGCGATCAAATGTGGGTGATGTTCAAATTGAAAATAAACGAAATCCCTGACTACTCATCAGTAATCTAAAATATCGCCTCGCAGGTTTCATGAGATCGGAGATTTCGACCTGTCTTGGAATTCTCAATCGCGGAGTTATCGATTAGAGTTTACAGGACAGTTATTGTGTCTCCTCTCGAGACGAGCAGGCAACCTGATCATTGCTCACAAGCGAGAGTGGTTGAGCGTTCAGATTTGATAATTCGGTCGTGCCTAATGTGAGGTCAATGGCGCAGTGGTTAACACGGTTGCCTCATGATTGGAATGTCCGGAGTTCAAATCCCGGCCGTGGCAAGGATATGCACTACTGACGAGCTCTAATGAGAGCGAAACTCGAGTCTAGTGCTTCTTTTCGAAAGAGGCTGACTGGAAAGTCTATCTGAATGCGAACGCTGCGAACAAATGTGTGATGTTCAACTTGAAGATTTACACTTCTGACAAAAATTCGACAGATTAATGATCACCATTCGAGTTACACGTGTCAGACATACAGACGAACGATCAGAAACAGTCAGAAGGCATTGACGGCGCCTGAAATTTACGAGATAATGAGAGTCATACAAAGGGTTCAGTAACAAATGCTAAATTGACGTATCACTCATAATCATTAAAAACCACGTTAGTTACCAAAAGATTGGAAGACGAAATCAAATGCACCATTCATTCACCGTGGTCGAGTGAGTACTCATTTAGTGGATAGACGTGCTGTACGCCCCAGCAGTGACTATGAACGCAACGTGCGCAATTCTTTCTCGCGGACTAGGCACAGTAAATCATCTTTTCCGTTTTTGGATTAACAGTGTAGTTTCTGTCATGCGCTATAAGATGAAATCTAAACCAAAACTTCATCTATCTAACAGCATACACAAACAATACCAAATGCCCGGCACATAAGATTTACACACGTAACGCATAACAGTAATTTTTCCTCGCGCGATATCCACTCACAGTACGCACCTCGTTCCAACAAATGTGTTGCTGCTCTCGAATCGTTTATTCGTTAAAAATTACTTTCAATCCCCATCTGCAACCAATAGTGAGATAAGATGCCCATAATCAGCATCCCGGTTTAGTCGTGCAACATGTTTCAAATCTCTGCTACCTTGAGTTGTGCACATTATCATGGGGATAGGCATGGAATAACCTACTTTGTAGGGGGTTCACATCCACCAACACAGTTTGAGTCTCTCCTAATTCGGGTGTAATCCACTCTCTCAAATTAAAGATCTACTAACCTGAGAAATAGGGTAACATAGGCCGACACGTGACGCCGAGGTAGACTAAACTAGCCACACTGCTAAATAAAACTGATTGAACTGGTGGTCGAGAGGATAAGAGCTTTGGTTCATAACGCGAAGACTTGGTGATTTGACTTCCCATTCAAATTATATCTACTAAGTGAGTCCGAACAAGGACGAAACCGTTCGTGATAGTGAGCATCAAGAATTATCATGAGCTCAGAACCAATAAATTTATGTGATCGTTGCCAAGATACGAAAAAGTGGTGAACCCTGTTGCTACTATAATGAAATTATGTTATTAAAAACTTCATCGAGTAATAGGAACGCATTGTTCGAGAAAGGTTCTATATATGTGTTGAGTTTCGTATCCACAGCCAGATCGAACGGATTTCTGGTAATCTGATTGGAAAGCTAATCGCTTCTTCTGGGTGACTACGGGAGAAAACAACGGAATTCGGGAATATCTTCCAGGTTGAATGTTTGTGTCATTGTCGGATAGACACACTTGTCTGTAATTGACAAGGTGAACCGATATTTCCGAACTTATTCCTTATCACGTCTGAGGGGATAGGAAACTGGATAAAAAAGTAATTTGAACGGGCACCTCCTCACCTATGGGTCGCACTGACAGACTAGAAACGACTCATCTGCTTCGCTAAACGAGATCAAAAGAGAGTGTAATTAACCCGGAAAATTTCCAACAAATAGAAACTCAACTGTCGAATTATCTTCTTCGAACCTGTGGTCACCTACTAACAGTGTATGGAGCATTTTATGACCTCTCTCTTTTTCATCGTGTCAGATAGGACAATACGAAGAAAAACATGCCGGTAGTACTTTTGGACTGAACAGCACGCCAAATTCAGAGATAAATTTTTACTGATTTGTAGTGGAGTGTTTTGGTTTTTTTATATAAAATGAACATCGGCCACATCTGATCGCGGCCGTCGCGTTCTCATAGAGTTTCTGGTCGTTTCTTTTCGAGAAGAAGCACTAGATTCGAGTTTCGTTCCTGTTAGAGTTCGTTAGTAATGCATATCCTTGCCAAGGATTGGAAAAGAACTGCGGACACAATTTCATGAGGCAACCGTGTTGACCGCTGTATAATTGACTTCACATTGGATACGAATGACTCGTTATATATGATCGGTAATTCACACTCGCAATTCATGGGAAAGGTTACTTATCATCCTATTTTGGTAAGGTAGCAAGAAAGAAGGATGGAAGAACTTTAGCAATATTTTGACTAGGGCACTGTGTTCTATTTTACAAAAATAAGTTGTAGAGTTTGGACACAAGCCAGAACATAACTAGGCTCTGTCTTATGGAAAAAAGTGGAAACGGTCGGTTGTGAGCAATTCAATCGATTATTGACCCCGATCCTCAACAAGTTAATGAGCATATGAATTGAATGTAATTCATCGGATTTGATGGTCATTCGCTTCAAGTGCACCGACATTGGTTAATATAGCATAAATATATACTTTTCATTGTACCAATGCTACTGAGAATTTCTCAGAATGTCGATCTGAAGAATCTTGGAGTTGGGTGTGTCATCATATGTGACATTGCCTTTGTGCACAACCGAAGACAGCAAACCATATTATGTGGGCATTGTGGTATTTAAAGTATTACTTCTTGTTTCCTAAGTTCCATTTCCGTTGATCAGGCTTTCATTGGATTCAGCTAAGCAAAATATCTAACTTCATTGCTCAGCGGTCACATGTTGACGAAGCATTTCTCCACTAACCTTTTTGCTCTATCTATCCTAACCAGCAAACCGCAACGTAAAAGTCTGTTGCAAGCATTCGGAGGAACTGCGATGCAACAAATTCTACTAGGTTGTTTGTTTTCAGAAGTATTTTAGGTTAGCAGACTCAACTTTACAATATAATGAGGTCACAATAGGTGGTTCCCTTATTATACTATTTTGTATTTATTAGTCGTCCATAAGAGATGGTCAGTGACTCATCAGTCAAGAAATAAACAGCATAGAAATTTAGCAGGCGGCTTGGAAGTACGTGCGCATCTCGCTGTAAACATGAGGCCGAATACAAATGAAAAATACTGCTGAATGGAGACTGCATTCGTTTTGACTACGTTACACGTGGCAACACCTCGAGCAATTTTTGGGTAATAGCTAGACACTATCTACTTATGTATGTCTGAAGATAGTTTGTAGTCCCTCTAATAATTTTATAGGCTAAACATCGTTATATGTGTAGGTGTGCATGAATACATGTGTTAGTAATGAGTGGATGGGCGTTAAGATACAATAATTCGGTCGTGCCTAACGTGGGTTCGATGGCACAGTGATCAACACGGTTTTCAGAGTGAAACGTGATCGGAGTTCCAGCCCCGGCTCTGGCAACAGTATGCACTACTCTCAAACTCAAACAAACGCAATAAACGAGTTTTGTGTTTCCATTGGAAAAGAGCTAGCTGGGCAGTTTATCTGGATGCGAAGGTTTTAATAAAATATGAGTGATGTTCAACCTGAAATATATACATATATATCATCTTGTCTTGCTAGTTTTGTTTAAGATATATAAGTGTGTATGTATGTATCTAATACATCTACACAACTTGGGCAAATATAATTAAAATGAAGTAAATGTATGCCAAAGTGGAGGGCATAAAATTGCTGATTGTGTCAGATGAGAAAGAGCTAGATGTACAGAAGGAGAAAAATGACGTACACATGAAGTACGTTCAGATTTGAAAAATAATCGATATTGACTTCTATTTACCATTGTATCACGTTTCGAATCCAATCTCTGTTACCATTATCCCGGTGTTCGAACCATAAATTACTGATGTGCTGAAGACAGTGACGATCAAAACCTGACACTTTGTCAACACCCTTCAGACAGAAGTGGCGGGTTTAGCATTCGCTGTATGTTGTTGTTAGAGCAACAATGTGCACTTAGCCTTGTGCAAAAACATTACAGTCATGTCGGCTCCCGATGAGAGAGAAAGATGACAAGGAGTACTAGATCTTTGTGTATGCGTTTTTCGACCCAGCCAAACATTCCGCCAACACCGATACATTTTCTAATNCGAACCATAAATTACTGATGTGCTGAAGACAGTGACGATCAAAACCTGACACTTTGTCAACACCCTTCAGACAGAAGTGGTGGGTTTAGCATTCGCTCTATGTTGTTGTTAGAGCGACAATGTGCATTTAGCCTTGTGCAAAAACATTACAGTCATGTCGGCTCCCGATGAGAGAGAAAGATGAAAAGGAGTACTAGATCTTTGTGTATGCGTTTTTTGACCCAGCCAAACATTCCGCCAACACCGATATATTTTCTAATGTACTCGAACTTCTCGCTAGTATTCAAGGTGTGTAAGTGCTTTTTGAAAATGCGGATGAAGTTATCCAAGACCCAGTCATTCGGTAAGACCTCATAACCGCAAATCTTCTGGAGTAGAGCTTTCAATTGTTTGACCAAGATTTCCCTTATCTATAAAGAAAACTAGAGATGGATGCTGTAAAGCAGATACTTCGTATCGTTTCAGTAACTTTATCGGAAATGCAACTCATTTTTCGTGGGAGGCAGAACCTAACCATGCAGCTGGACACAAATGTCCAGTTGGACTGATAGAAACCGGAAATCACGTTTCAGCTATATCCCCGACTTTCTTACGAGAGCTTTCTATCCAAGTGTTAGATTCGCGAAAGTAATAGGCTTACGTACTGTCCGGGGAGCAAACAGGAGTTTTCTTGGGTCAGACAAAGAGAGTACTTTCGACTAATACTGATCACAACTTTCTCCGTGAGTAGCAGTTGACGTAGGTCTCTAGTAAGTGCCCGAACACTACAACGGAGGGATATGAACAAGCAGGTAGTTGTATAGAAGTCGGTGGAAACCTAAGACAGACTGTACTGGTGCTGTTAAATATGAACTGGGAGCCAAGATGGCCTCCAACACCTCAGCTCAAGAGTTATCCTAATATAGTCAGCTATAATACACAGTTATAAGTGACTTTAATAGAATCTTTGTAGTACTTGCCCAGGCAGAACAAGTTGACTTAAACAGCCCCATCCAGAAGCGTTGGTGAGAAAACTGGACTCT
>QNGE01008855.1:0-14946 GCA_008508345.1 Paragonimus westermani | reverse complement strand
GAATGACCAGTTTCAAATATGTCACGAGACGAACGCCCTAAGTGTCTTCGCCGCTCGGTCTGGATATACACAGCTCCATCAGTACAAAGAAATTCGTAAATACTGTTAAATATGGCAATTGATTGATCGGAATCTTTCTTCTGGTTGACGAAGCTTAATTCAGTTGCGATCCATGCAATTCTAACGTGTATATACATCCACGTTTGTGAGCTGCTGTTTCCAATATCACACATCACCCTTTCCCCAGCTTATTTTAAAGCAAAGCGTTGTGTACACATGCCTGATGATTCCTTGGTTGTGTCGGACAAGTAAGTTCCGCCAATCCCATTGGAAAGGGTTCAAAGGAGAGGTCGTTTGAGTAACGCATTTCGAGTTATCTACTCAACGTCACACAGGCGAACACTGCGCTGTGCCGAAGCGATTGCAATCCGAAAGTTCAAACCCATGTTGTGTGTTCAGAAACAACTGTTTGTAGGGTTGTCGCTACCTTGGTAGTGACAGTGATTGTGCACTCTGACAATTGGCTTTCTCTGGTATCTTGTTCGCTTTCTCATATTGATATATAAATGGTCTGTAGTACGCACCCGTAAAGATGCAGCGAAGTTTGTCCGGACATAAATCGTGCAATATCAGTCTACTGTCTTCTTTATTCAAATTTTTGACGGGAAAAGAATGTTTCAGATCATCTACCCCGTTTAAGTTGATCTTGTATTGCGATAAAACCATCCCGACTAACACATTTCCACATCTAAGAAGGCAAGTTTGTTCGGGTGAAGACTACTCAGTGTCGTTAAACCATTAACCCGCCTACTGAGTGAGAACTGACCGTTCATAATACTATATATAAGTCTGCAAACTTCTAGTAGAAAATGCAAGGGAGGTGCTATGCTCTGTTGTTGTGTGAGATGACCGCAGCTTAAAAGATAACATCGGACCTTTTGACTTGAGACCCTTTAGAAAAACAACCGAAGCGAATGTCTTTCTGGAGACATCATTATTTCTAAGAACCTAACGAGCCGCTGGGCTAGCAGCTTACGTTGAGACAAGCTGACCACCGTTAATATCGATTTCAAAAGTACGCCAGACGTGTGTGAAATCATCTATTTAGGATAATTGAGATCTTCTTGGTATGAAACCTCAGTGGGTTTCCATGTTAATCAGACAAACTCGTCTATATTGTGACGACAACCGATAATTACCCTCTCTACAAATATAAAGCGCTCTTTCTGATTAGCAACCAGATAGAATATTGGGTGACCCGTCAGAGTTTGAGATGTTACCAATATAATTAACTCCATTCCACAGTACTACATCCGAGCGCGTATCTAGTAAAATGACTACGTTCCAATCGTTCTGTGAGTATTTACTTGAATACACGTGAGCTTTACTCAATAAAAGATGTCATTTGTTCGGTATACGGTGGTATCAGTGGGTAAGATTGATAAGCTTAGTTTCGACACAATTAGATGCATCATCAAAGTAGGGTGTAATGTATTGATGCATTGAGTTGATCACTTCTGTTCAGTGAACACGATGAGAGGTTTCGGACCTAAGTATCCAGTTTACGAGCCAACGGGGACCACTTCACCATCGGAGAACAACAGCTATTGCGAAACTTATTTCCTGAAAGGCTTAACGGAGGAGATTACCAAACCCGATCCGAAAAAAAATCAAGTCTGTCAATCATGGAAAGCAGCTCGTGATAAGCTGAGCTCAAACTAGTTCCAATGTGACAGTTTTTAAGTAGGATTCGGCAAGCCCCTTGATGTTTTATAGCACATCTTCGGATATTTGTCACACTATACGCTAACTGGCAAAGGTAACGTTGACACATTCCTTGGCGATTTAGCACCTTGAACATTCCACAATATCAAGCTTATTCACGGTTGATTTGAACAAGCGAACAGGAAAATTCGATATAGCTATGTCCCAGCAATTATCGGTTGCGTCATACAGAAAATGAGCAAACTGAAATGGTGTAAAACCAGAATGAACCACTGATTGTAATGAGAATAGCGCGCAGGGACTTGATTAAACCAGTAGATAGCCGATTCGGATTTTAGACAGATCGAGTATGGGACTGCTAGTGCGAAGGATACTGATCTAACGATACAAGCTGATGTATTCGGAAGCCAATAGGTTGCCTGAAGGGAAAACTGCAACACGATCTATGCACTGACAAGAGGGGAGAGAAATGAGGGGAGCCGAAATAAACAGAAAAACGTGAACTAACAATAATATAAGATAACGAAGTTCATGATAACTAACCCCTAAAATCATGAGTGCCGGATCAACTATACACTGTTGTGTACACAGCAGGTTTGTGACAGTGTACTGCGACGGTCTTAGCAAAAAACGAAGTATACTTATTGGTTGGACGATACATCACCTGAGAAACACCTCCCACCGTGGTAACACATCCTTTTTCTTTCGAATATCGTGTGGCGGATCGGGCACTACTAACTTCAGTATTGAGTGACTAGTTTGAAATAAGCGATGAGATAAGTGTCTCAAGTGTTCTCACTATTAAGTCGACGTACCCAACTGCACAAATTCGCGAATAATGTTGAGTGTGTAGCTTGACTCTTGCCTCTGAGTGTAGGGTGGCGTGTCATTTAGTTAATGAGTTCTAATTGCACGACACTTCACGTAACCTTGACAACACCGTTAGTTTATGCTAGATGATCGTGGTCTTTTTGTTGCTTTTATGACAATTAAACACGCAAATACATACGCAAATAAACACGTAAAGTAACCGACAGTGGCAGTTGAGTTATTATTATGAGAATGTCTTACTTGACTGTGCGCTTAGTGATTTCCATGGATTTGTCAACTGCCGGACGGAATAGTAAGGTATTAATTAGAATCTTAGGTACGCTACACAATTCGACGGTTCAATGACAAGGATGTTCTATGAAGAACTCGTAGCACTAGTAACTTTCACCGTTCATCTATTCATGTTTTGGGGACTCGGTTGAACTATAGTGCCTCGTATGGCCGACAAGAAAGTCGCAGAAATTGTTCTTGACAGTAACTGAGTTACTGTCTATCAAGAATTATGCACACATGATAAACAACGTTTGTCCGTTTCATGTCGACAGACTTTAACCGGAGTGCTAAGCCTGGCAACGAGTAAACGACCGTTCGTGTGGATCCAGTTCAACAAGCTCTGTTCTGCCCTGAAGCTCAGTACAAGCCCTGTCTCATCTTGAGCGCGAGATTCGGCTTCAATCTCACCAGAAACCAACATAACATAGCACAAGTGTACAGGGTTATCTGGAAAATAACAGAAAGTCAAGGTGAGACAAGCAGAGCTCAAACGTGTGTATGTGCATTTGTATGAAACAACCGACATTTCTTTCTAGCGGTAAAAGAACATAAAGAAGTATCAATTTTACTGACCATTATCGAAGCAGTCCTACTCTTAAATACCTACCTGCATCTCATGTGGCATATTGCAGGGCGGGGGGTTCGCTTAAACCGGCACAGCCGGTGATTAACTGACCAACTTTGTGAATGACCGCACTGAACTGTGAACAGCCGGACGCAAGCGTGTGAGTACATATATCTGGCCAGTGTCGGTTCAAAGAGAAGACCCGAGAAACCTATATGAGCAAGAAAACCGTAAGAGTATTGGGCTTACACCTTTAGCTCAGGTCCAGTTTAAAAGTCCTATTGTGAAAAAAGTAGGCTTTGGAAGGACTCGAAGCGGGGAGAGGAGCAGCATGATATTATGTAGCAAAACAGGGAGCACAGAAGTTTCGCAGATGGGCTCAGTTACCTACCCATTTTGTTGTCGTCATCACCATAAACAGCAATACGTCAGTGTTTCACACCGATGCTTAACTGCCACACAACCACGAAGAAAAGAAAAAGACAAACCCTGTACAGGAAGAGAGAAGAGACGGTGATAAGAAGAGAATTGACCACTAGAAACTAGCAACGTCTATATTCAAACATACGACATCAAGGTGCCTGCACACAAACAATCGAGGTGCAAGTGAGAGTATGGCGTCATCAGCAAGACAGCTCCCTTACGGCTTTCATTGCCCCGCGTCATTAAATACACTCACTTCACAGACAACTCGGGCTAACAACGACAAGGTTCACGCCATTGAGCTCGATTAACCGCCATCTCACCTAACGTCTCCAGCCACCGACTCTGAATCTCGAGGGCCCCAGCCTGCGAGACGTACCCGATCTACAGTGGCCAAACCCTCCATGAACGATTGCATTTCTCCACACCAGGTCACCATCGGTCCACCTCACACCATACGCCAATCGGGCGCAGCGTCGACAAAGAGCGTTCGGTGTGGCAGGCGACTAGCTGACATCCTTAATACATGACCTAACCATCTAAGTACGTGAAAATGTAGGGAGTGAACAAAAGAACTCGTTTGACAATCAGTGTCAAAACACCCGTTTCCTAACCTCCTCGTTGCCTAATCGCTGGCGCCCTTCGATAGGAGTGATCGAACGCACACATCGGTGGTTGAATATCTGAAGGTGGTTCACGTCTTCCAAACTGAGCGGCCGAGTTTCGATGCCGTGAAGTAATACAGCCCTCACTGTTGTCTGGTACACGCGATCCTCAAGCTTCAGAGAAATACTTCCCTTTTGCCATAGGTACCTCAGGTTGGGGAACACCGTCCTAGCCTTAAAGATATGTGCTTCTGTTTCATTCCATACACATCCACCACCGCCGCTGATGTAGCTTCCCAGGTATGCAAACCGGTCAACCTCTATGACTTCATTATGTAACAATAAATCCACGTTACTACAGCAATTTTGCAGAAGCACTTTGTATTTTGAAGCTGCAAAGCGAATTCCGAAGTACTTGACAGAACGCGAAATAGCGTCCAGCATTGTTTGTGCTGATTGAAAGTTGTCAAACAGCAGCACGTTGTCAGCACAATCAACATCGGTCAGTCTTCCACTAGATATGGAATTCAACAAACGACCCAGGTGGCAGACTAGCTCAACAGGTCTTCCAAAGCGGTTAATACTGAAATCCACCGTCGTCGTTGCTGAGCGGAGAGGCTGAATTATTGATAAATAGTGTGGCAGATTCACTTGAGCTGACATAAACGATAATTCGAAGGACCTATGCTATGGTGAACTACCATGGGCATGTCTAACCGCTCCCAAGTGTGCAGACCACCCATCGACGCTCCCTGCTTCGACCAAATTTGTTTGATCAATTCTATTCGCATAGAAATCCTTCGTCTACAGTGCTTGAGGCACATACAACGTATCTTCAATCCATGTCAAGATACACCACAACTACATATCTCTATATAGCAGTTTACCAATCAAGGCAGGTCAGTTCACAATAATGGGTTCTACTGAACTCTCACTGGTTTACATTCTTCTACCCAAGAATTAAGTTTACATCATGATCTTTCAGGCATTTTTAAATGCGGTGACGTTTCTTTTTCCGGCTCTGTTCGATTCAGCTGTTTTGTGCACTTTACAATCTGATAAAGTTTCTCTTGGAATACTTCGGCATTTTCCCCACCAGCTACATGTGGCACATAAATTATGAGACTTACTAACTCGTCAGGTGTACAAACGTCGATTCTCGTTAACTGACTCGGCCGTACTTATAAAAAACAGTAAGTCTAAAAGACGCTCAGTTGTACAACCCGGAACGCTTTTCCCTATGTACTTGAAAAAGGCTGGCTTTTTCTCGTTCGCGCATACAAAGTTATTCCAGAGTGCACGATCGAACGGGCCAACGGTTTTTTGTCCAGGAGTATAAGTGAGTGGATGAGCGTAGCATAAACTAGTGAAGCAAATGGATGGTAGCAGTAGAAGTTCGTGTCTAACAGTGATTTTGGTGGATTTCAGCGCGAACTACTTGAGGAACCCCGCTGGGGCTATTGATCTCATGGATCATTCCACGGATTCTGCGTGCGATAGTGAGACGGGTAGGTGACTGAATCTGAATGTGAAATTTCTGAGCTTCCGACGTGGCTTCGTAGCTCAGCTGGTGGACAGCGCTTCCCAAGTCTGGGAATGCGGTTTTTGTCGCTGGTTCGATTCCAGCTAACACCTAAACTTTTTACAACTAGGTCTCTTCTAAACCAACACATTTGCCGAACTACTGATAAGTAACGCAAATGGTTACCTGAAGTCAATGCCACCCAGGTTAATTACCACTCTGAGCGATATAATCACATCGAACAGGACCAGGTAACGTGTGTGGATAAATCAAAACTAGTATAATCATAATTATGTGCACTAAACTGCATAACTGGCCCTCGCAGTCGTCAGTGCAGAAAGAAGACATGCTGCGATGTTAACATTTCGTTTACTCTCATCGACTCCAAACGTAAAACATTTATTTCTCACAGTTGTGCAATCAATACGATCGTCATATCGGCCAGTCGTACACTGCGCTAAAGAGGCCCGCCTGTTCACAGAAAATTGGGACGCTGCTTCTTGCAAAACTGACAAAACTGTCAAAAAGGAGACGGTTGTATTGGTGTATAGTTAGTTGTAATGACAACCAACAAAATGCCGAGACAACCGTCAGATAATTTAATCAAAGATACACTGGTCGAGGACCAACAACTTCGTCAACCATAAGGTGATCGGTGGCGAAAATCGAACAGAAGGACTCTGTTATCGGCCAAAAGAATAGAGGTTGGTTACAAACAGTCAGAAGGGTCATAATTGACAACCGTTACGAAAGGGCGATCCTAAATTATGAGTCTGAGGTGCCTGAGAAGTGACAATAGGAACATTCATTTCAAACGTTCGCATTTGCAACCCTTGCCAACTGCTACTGGCAATGGAGACGGCAAACTATTAAGAAATGGCTAGCAGTTCTGCAGGACATTAGGTGATCCGAGTAATAACTTGTGAATCCAACCTCATCGCCCCTTGAAATACATAGAAGTAGCGTCCTCGATCTATTTATTTGGCAAAAGTTACGTACAAACTGAAATCAGGATGCAACCAGAATTTGAGCCCCTATATATCACAGAGACGCATTTGCACAATTTGGGATTTGAAAAGTGATCTAAGATTACGGCTCGGTTGTTCTAGAATGCACGTTAAATCCTTAAAAACTGAGTGACTAGGTTAGCCCACAGAGGTAACTAATAATCCGGTCAATGGAAAGCTATGATGGGGAAATAATTATATTTGGGAGGAATAACCAAATTAGGTGTTCAAACTGTTCGCCATAGCTATCTTCGTTAAGTAGCGTCCAGTCCAGGGAAGATCGGAAATCGAGCGACCACAAAGGGGTAACGTCTTGTTAAAATAACGACTTGTGGCATACCGGAAATACTTATCTGAATACAATGGTCTGACAATCCTATCTCCTCGAGGTTGGCCTACTGAACAAAACAGCGCACGGGAACAGCGAACACCGGTCAGACGGCACGCACAACTGTCAAGAGCATTGCATAACTTACGATCTCGACTTGTTCTACACACGTACGGGGATAGACCCAGCCGAAAGCACACTAGAGTGAGGAACACCTCGACAACGTTGTTATTTGAGCCAGTCCAACCGTTCGTGTGCTAAAGATGTTCAATAGTCAAGTTAGGGCCAGGGTAAACCTGACCAGTGGAATTCGATTCTGCTGTCAAAAATCGGATAACGTAAGCCGTTACTGAGATACGCTTCGGCGTGGGATTCAAATATTTCTTCGCGCGCTCACGCCACAGCAAGGTCAACGATTTCCTATAAATACAGACCAGTTTCTCATGTAAATTCGCAAAGCGTCTGGTGGCTAAATACATCGCTATCCGGAGTCTGCTTTGTCCGTGTTCTCATCGGTTCTTGTCGATCGCGGTTTGGGGTGACCAATCGGAAAGGGGCTTTATTCACGTTATTCGTTCACCGTTGTTCGTAGCAGTTATTCGCGTTCGTGTTCAGTAGGATTAAGTTATAACAAGTCACAGCCCAATAATCGTTAACATAACCTACTTTTGATTGACACAAGGACAGTTGGTCGAGTCATTCGGACCTACCTTGTTTGAAAGTCATCTGTAGTAGGTCAGCAGACCGGGTTTAACTCAATGTACCGTTGGCCAACGCAACATTGAGGGAACGGCAGGCAAAGACAGGTATACGACCCAATGTCTACTCACAAGCAGCGGTTACACCAACTTTTGGTCACTCAAACTCAAAGGTAAATTGATATCAGACTGTGTCTGATATGATTACGTCACTCAGAATGACAAATAGCCTTAGTGACACTGAATTGGGATAACCGTTCGCATTACAAACTCACGTCACGCCTACCAATCTATGTGGATGAACAAAAGGCAGCTGACCCGTTCCAGTGTAATGATCGTATCTACAGGCATAAACTTGCTTACGAAGAGTCACTTACCGGGTGTAATTAAGCCCTTTTCAACAAGACTACATAACAACTCGTTATTATCGCCTGCAACGCTTGTGTGCAAATAACTGTTATACGCTGGTTACCCTGACTTAAAAAAGCCAACTATTCGAGATGGGCTGATGACAAACGTGCCATTTGTCATTTACACGTACAATATGGTACAGTAATACTCAGCGGTCTTACCTGAGTGAACTTCTCCTGTCGCTGCAGCCCACCCCATCAGGGGAGGTACGGCACCAACCAACGCACCAATCCATGTGTTCGCCTGGCTGATTTGTTTGAGCGGTGTGTACACCCCAGTGTACAAAAACATGTTGGCAGCTGCTAATCCGGCGACCAGAGGATTGACGAGAAAGTAAAGAGCTCCCAAGCCTGAGCCAGCACAGCACAGAGCGAACAGACTTGCCCTGCCGGGGCTTACACCGAACGCAAATCAAGAAGACAAACTAAAGTTATGATTAACTGTTCAAATAACGATGAGTAACGGGTTGTTGTGTAAGCTGAGTAACTTCGTTTACATGAGTCGTCGAACAGAAGTTCTAATTGCCATGTTTTTACGATATTCCAACGCAAATGAAAATTTTCATCCGGCAAAACGCCATGGTGGATGCTGGCGAGGTTTACTAAGAAACACGTCATTCAGTATCTTCGATCGACCTGCACATATCCAGTGACTTCCGGTTAATTCGCTAATCGAAGGTCTGGCCAAATTACACAGAAGCATATCAAAAGGAATCCGACTGGAAGTGTCAAACTACCTCAGATAAAAAGGTAAATGGATGATGGGATAGATGAAAGTCAATGTATAGCGGAAACTCAGTCAATCCACTAGTATTCCTTATCTGAAGGTGAGCACAGTACGTTTTTGGAACACATCAGTTTATATGAGCAACAGCAGTAACAAATCTGCTGTATCTCGTTAAGTTTACCAGTGATAAGCAAACCGACTGTCGCGATTTCCACGATTATTAATGTGCATACTGATTCGTTCTTCATACTTATACGGACTTAAACGGTCCGTCTCTTCAAGTGATTGCTTGAGTAGCCTTTCGAAATGTACCGAGCGTTTACATCTTATACGTCATGCTGTCAACTGCAAAACTGTTTGAATCTCCAATGATTTCTCTTTGCTTGTCAGAACTGATAGTGTGCTGACTTTGAGCTTTGCCATTATTGTGCCGATCGGTTGTTGCGCTCCCATCGTAGAGCACACATCTCGAGCCCATTCAGAGTTCTTGCCAACCTTCTACTATCTGTGACATTACACATTCAGTGTAAGTTTGTGACTTACACCAGTTTATGCCGCAAGCATAGTATTCGACAACGTGGATTGAAGAGATATCGATCAAATTTGCGATTGAGCGGGCAGAATGTGTACACGTCACTCAAAACCCAAGAAAGCTCGTAACGCCAATCGTACTATAGTCTATGAAACTAAACTGGCCCGACAATCACAAAAAGCCCCCCTCCCAAACCTCTTCGTTGCTTACATGTTGGTGTCATCTGGTGCGAGTGATCGATGATAAAATGCCTGTGGATAGCTTACGCATCCTACCCTGGTCGTCCAAGTTTCGGAGCCAAAACGTAAAACGGTCCTCAAAGTCACCTTATAAACGCGGATCTTAAGATTCAGAGAAGTGCCACTTTGTTTCTAGAAGTGTCCTGAGTTAGCGAATACATTCCTACACTTAGAGGTACGATGCCCAGGATCGTACAGTCAAATTGCCAGCTGAACGTCACAAAAAGAACAAAACTCAATTTTACTTCATCAGGTTTCATTAAATGACGAACCGTTAGGTGGTTATGTAACACTGTCACCGACGAACAGACCTTTAATCTAGAAACGATCAGAAAGGGATTAGATGATATGAAAAGGTGAGCGTTGTAATATCAACCAAGGACTCGACGAGGCGGATGCAAACAAAATGCACCTCAGTCGAAAGTGTTCCATCGCCGGTGAACTTACGTCGTGATCCCGCGAACTAAAACCCGGTTGCGAGTACGAACCATTTGACTGTCGAATGGGATTTCCATAATCTGCAACGGAAAATTGGCGAACTTCATTGTTTGTCTAATATTTCTTCCCACTGGTCACTGCCAATGACAGCAATAAATATGTGGCTGTTGACAGCCACGTTGAACCGCCACATTGTAGTGAAAAACAACTAGGTTACAAACAGAAAGAGAAGACTAATATTGCAAAACCCTTGCTCATGCGGATTGTGGGGCCCACAAATCCAGCGTATCTGGGGATCATTCATTCAATTTCCGTGGTCGTGGGCCAGCCAAACCGTTGTAACCCACTCGACAATACGTTTCTGACCGTGTGACGCAAACTGTATCGAAAGTCTGATTCAGCTTTGATGAAGGATATAAATTATCATTGTTGTATAACAGGCAACCTAATTCGGGAATAGTACTAGTACGTACATTCGGAAGCTAAAAGGCAAGAATGAACGCCAGGAAGACGATGGACCGGGAACGACTATCGGAATGGTGTGCACGTACTGTGAGGGAATTGCCACCAGGACGAATGACAATGCACTGCAACCCAATGAGCGTGAATGCACGTCAGCCGTGTAAACGAGTGTGCGTGTTCGTGGTCCTATGTTTTAACATGTATCATAGGTCATATCAGTGTATCCACTCTACTTCTGTTAATTACTACATCGGCCAACAGCCTGGTCGTTGATAATTATTCCGCTCTTCTTTACAGAAGCTTGAGTGTCTGTGGTCTTCTGTCCATTCTTTTCTTTGGCTTTGTTGGTGTACTGTATGATGAAAGGCTTTTCATAATTCAGTGAGAATTCTGTTTTTCATCCTAATCTTCTCTGGGCTGCACTAACCTGCACTCCTATACTGCAACGCTTCTTGTATTACGCCTGACAAATCTTTCTCCTTAGTTTAGATCTCATTATTGCATCCTCTCTCTGTTTAGTTTCCGAGAGATAAGAGTTTCCTTTCCTTATTAGCCAATCAACTGGCTAACCAGCATTGGCCGGTTGGACACAAAGCCCCCACTGGCACACCTCCCGGTCTTATTCCTTCGGGTTTACACTGGATATGTGGTGTGTGGGTGGAAGTGCAAGTGGTGCAGCGCAAGCCAATTGCAGCGATGGATAAGCGCAGACGTCCTCTGGCTTCGGTCACTGTGACAGCCTAATCCGAATCGGATGCCGCCAACCGTATGTTTTAACATAACCTGTACAGGAGTTCGTGCAATAAACAACTTTGCCGGCCAAGCGTCTTTTACGGTCACAGCAATTGGTGCCGTGACGTACGTGAGGATGAAGATAAGCTGACCGCAGCCGTCCAAAGACAGAGACGTCCGGGCGTTCTTAGAGGAATTCGAGGACGTGGCCGAAGTGGTCGAAATCAAAACCGACCGTGGGAAGCTGGACGCTGGTGATGAGCAAGGCGAAGGCGGTGCTGGACTCAGCGCGAAGTGGTCTTGTGAAGATGAAGTGGGCCACTGCGAAGGAGGCGTTAGTGGTTGTGTTTGACAGCCCCGCCGGCTGCAAGGAAACCATGTGGTGGTTCAAGATGGCCAGGTCTGGTCAAGAAGCAGATACGTTCGTGTTAGCTGTCATCCTGCAAGGACTGCTGGACAGGATACTACCAGGACTGGAGCGAGAACCATACATACAAGGATTGAAGTTGACGGGGAGATAGAACAGTGCTTAGTCGATGAGACGGCGGCTATTTCTTTGATTGGTGGTGCAGGGAAGTAGAACGTAGAGGCGACATCCATGATGAACAGGGCAGTTGGAGGTCACAACTTGCTAGTTGATGATGTGAAAGAATGTGTGATGTGCATTGGCAGTCATATCGTAAAACACCGTTTCATTGTCTCCAGAAACTAGGCAAACGATCCTTGGAGTTGTAACAGATGCAGTAACTGACTTGAAGCATAAAGAATTGTCAACCAATTAAGGCTCCCTGACGCTTAAAGAACAGCATCAGGATGATATCAACAAATTACGCACAGCTAAAACCCTACTTCTCACAGCCTACGGTCGAGAAATATGTAAGAACGACGATGACCCGTATGGATACCGCAAATGAATTGCACATGAAATACCAACAACCGCAACATTTCGACTACACGAACTCCTGTATACGTTATGTTATAAAATGGGACCACACACATAATCACCATCATCATCATCATCAACACAGACAGCAATACGTCAGTGGTTCACACCGACGGTTAACTGCTACACAATCACGAAGAAGACAAAAGGGGGACGGGAAGAGAACCGAATAGCAACGTCTATATTCAAACATACGACATCAAGGTGCCTGCACACAAACAATCGAGGTGCAAGTGAGAGTATGGCGTCATCAGCAAGACAGCTCCCTTACGGCTTTCATTGCCCCGCGTCATTAAATACACTCACTTCACAGACAACTCGGGCTAACAACGACAAGGTTCACGCCATTGAGCTCGATTAACCGCCATCTCACCTAACGTCTCCAGCCACCGACTCTGAATCTCGAGGGCCCCAGCCTGCGAGACGTACCCGATCTACAGTGGCCAAACCCTCCATGAACGATTGCATTTCTCCACACCAGGTCACCATCGGTCCACCTCACACCATACGCCAATCGGGCGCAGCGTCGACAAAGAGCGTTCGGTGTGGCAGGCGACTAGCTGACATCCTTAATACATGACCTAACCATCTAAGTACGTGAAAATGTAGGGAGTGAACAAAAGAACTCGTTTGACAATCAGTGTCAAAACACCCGTTTCCTAACCTCCTCGTTGCCTAATCGCTGGCGCCCTTCGATAGGAGTGATCGAACGCACACATCGGTGGTTGAATATCTGAAGGTGGTTCACGTCTTCCAAACTGAGCGGCCAAGTTTCGATGCCGTGAAGTAATACAGCCCTCACTGTTGTCTGGTACACGCGATCCTCAAGCTTCAGAGAAATACTTCCCTTTCGCCATAGGTACCTCAGGTTGGGGAACACCGTCCTAGCCTTAAAGATATGTGCTTCTGTTTCATTCCATACACATCCACCACCGCCGCTGATGTAGCTTCCCAGGTATGCAAACCGGTCAACCTCTATGACTTCATTATGTAACAATAAATCCACGTTACTACAGCAATTTTGCAGAAGCACTTTGTATTTTGAAGCTGCAAAGCGAATTCCGAAGTACTTGACAGAACGCGAAATAGCGTCCAGCATTGTTTGTCTTCATTGAAAGTTGTCAAACAGCAATACGTTGTCGTCAGCATAATCAAGAGTAGTCAGTCTGTCAACAGGTAGGAGGTCCACGCCGGCATCTTCTGAGTGTTGGAGACAGTCCTCCATTATTTTGTCTATGACAAAATTGAACAAAAACAGTGAGAGGGGACAGCCTTGACGCACACCTCTCCTGATGCTGAAACTGTCAGACAATTCACCACAAACCCTAACCTGATCTGAAGCATGGGAACAAAGTGCCGACAGTATGTTCACATACTTGGTCGATACAGCCCTGCGTTTAAGCGACTCAAAAACTGTAGATCGATCCAGCAAGTCGAACGCACCTTTATAGCCGAGAAATACGGCGATTGTCGACCGGCGGTAAACGTGACGCTGCTCCAGAATTTGACGAACAGTAAAAACGTGATCTACCCATCTCCACCCAGGACAAAACCTCACTGTTCCTCCCGAATGTTTACTTCCCGAACTGCAGTGAGTCGACGAAGTATACTGGATGCCAGAACCCCAGCAATGACTGGGGTTAAACTAATTCCCCTATGGTTTTCGCAAGATCTCCTGATGCTGAAACTGTCAGACAATTCACCACAAACCCTAACCTGATCTGAAGCATGGGAACAAAGTGCCGACAGTATGTTCACATACTTGGTCGATACAGCCCTGCGTTTAAGCGACTCAAAAACTGTAGATCGATCCAGCAAGTCGAACGCACCTTTATAGCCGAGAAATACGGCGATTGTCGACCGGCGGTAAACGTGACGCTGCTCCAGAATTTGACGAACAGTAAAAACGTGATCTACCCATCTCCANATCTCCACCCAGGACAAAACCTCACTGTTCCTCCCGAATGTTTACTTCCCGAACTGCAGTGAGTCGACGAAGTATACTGGATGCCAGAACCCCAGCAATGACTGGGGTTAAACTAATTCCCCTATGGTTTTCGCAAGAACCCCCGCTACCTATCTTGAATGTGGAAACTACCATCGAGTGACCCCAGCACGGAGATATGGTCTCCGTCGTTCACACAAGTTGAAACAACTGGGTCAAGGCCTCTACTAACGCCTTCCCGCCTTCTTTAAAAAGTGCTGGCATGAGATCATCTGGATCAGCAACACAATTACGTTTGACAGCCGAGATACGATTGCGTGGGAGGTTCCAACTCTACCGACCAGGGTGCTGTATTACAAGTTTGTGTCGGCAACACAGCAGAAGCAGGAGAACAGCTAAATTTACCCCCAAAGTGTTCCGCCCAGCGCTCTAACCCTCTGGACTTATTATAGATGAGTGTGTCATCTGCCTCGCTAATAACTTCACTGACAGACGTTCGCCTGGGACCAGTGGCAGGGATCAGCTCAAAGAGTTTGCCAGT
>QNGE01008854.1:0-14947 GCA_008508345.1 Paragonimus westermani | reverse complement strand
TACGGCGCCGACTGCGGTGTCTGACGCGTCAACAGCTACACTCGTTTCCGCGGCTGAGTTGGAGTGGTGCAACACAATAGTGGTGGCTAATGCATCCTTGATCCTATCAAACGATTCGATGGCTGTCGGTGATAATCCTACGACTCCGTTGACACGGCCGCGGAGTAAATCAGTCAAAGGCTGCACAAGCTGAGGGCAATGTGGAATAAACCGCCTATCGCAGTTGACCATCCTGTGAAATCGACGAATAGCAGCTAGGGTGGTAGGACGGTTAAAATCGCGGATTACTCCTACCTTATCGAGTAACGGTCGAATACCGTGCTGGTCAACGTGGTGCCCTAAAAAATCTACTGCTGGCTGGCCAAAAACACACTATTATGCATTTATCGTTATGCCAAAAGTTGCTAATCTGTCGAACAGCCGTCACAGATGAATCTGGTGTTATTCTTCAGAAGCGCTTGCAACTAATAGGTCGTTGATATAGGGGTGGACGAAGTCCAAACCCCGTGTGACGTCGTCGATAAAACGTTGAAACGTCTGTGCAGCGTTTCGCAAATCAAATGGCATCGGTAGAAATTCGAATAAACCGAATGGCGTGATAACGGCTGTCTTGGCGACATCCTCGTCCGCAACCGGGATCTTGTGGTGCGCGCGCACCAGATCAATTCTCGAGAAAACACGAGTACCATGAAGGCTAGCCGTGATGTCCTGTATGCGCGGAATTGGGTACCTGTCGGGTATTGTGGCGTTGTTGAGCGAACGATAATCTCCACAAGGGCGCCAATCTTCCGACGCTCTAGGGACCATGTGGAGTGATTAGGCCCAAGGGCTACTGGACGGACGAATGATTCCGAGCTCAAGCATATGCTCAAACTAAGCGCGGGCTATTTTAAGCTTGTCTGGCGTCAACCTGCAAGCTTTGGCGAACACCGGCGGGCCCTGTCGTGACTAAGTGGTGCCTCGTTGAACCTCTGACAGCAGGCAGAGATGAATATTGTCAAAAAGCAGTCGGATACACATCTATTAGAAAACGGAAAGAGTTTAGTTTCGTGGAGCTTCGATGTACGGGACTGACTGATGACTTATCGGTCAAAATCCCGGTAACCGGGTGTCGTCTGAAATCTACCAGAAGGTCGAAGTTCTGGAGGAGGTCGAGGACGATAGTCGCCATTTGGACGCCGGCGACCGTGAAAATCCGGTGGAAGAGCCTTCGGAGACCTGAATTAAATGTGCGGAAGCGTTGAAGAAACACTTTTATAGTGCTTCCGTTGGCCGCGCGAAGATTCGAAATGTATGATCTGTTTAAGTCGTGAACGATGGAAATTACCCGCAAGGAGTGAAATCTGCCGTTAGATGGCGATGAAATGATAAATTATTGAACACCAGACGATAGTTTCGTGTTATCGCCCGGGAATGTGAAAGTGATCGATTTCCATGACAGAGAGCATCAGGAGAGTTGAAAAGATGTTTTAGTCGACCGAAAATCACTTTGTCCTTCATTTGGCGCCGAAATCAAAATTAGCGATGGTAGGTGTTGTGACGGTATGAATGTAGTATCTTGTGAAGAATTTTTCACATGTGATTAATATTTGACCGATGTTATCTTATATTCCATTTTAGGTTATGGATTATTTACAGGGCTCCAGGGATGACTTTGAGGATGGCGAATTCTCTGACTTCACCGAGTTCAAAAGTTGTTTAGATAGGTATATGAAGGATCATAGTGTTCCGTACGTGCTTGGTTCAAGCAAGAAATCGGGCAGTGTAGGCTTGAAATATGATCATGTGAGTGTGATTGCCGTTGAGTTTACCTGTTGGATGACGTTCCGCCGTATAAAACACAAGCGAAGTATGAGCGAAAGCCGTGGAGTACGAAGTGTTTAGTGAGTTCAGTTCACATACTTCCCATTGCACAGTTCGCACTATACCTGCTACCAGTTACGCTTTGACGTGGTAAGGAGAAATACCGGGTTGGTTGTTAGCTCTTACACGTTGGAGCACAACAACCACCTAACTGCCTTGCTGTAAGATGCACATCCAAGGATTTGTCGGCTCACAGAGAGTGAAGTGAACGACTGGAGACATCTTTTCGAGTACAACACGCCAAATGCCGATTTGAAGCAGTATGCTGCGGATGTTTATGGTAGGCGTTGATCACGCTCTCCTGAGTGTGTTTCTCACGAATGCGTCGAGAAATATACCATTATTATTATATAACCACCATGGATATTTGCAACATCCGTCATCGGTTGAAACTGTCAGTGGTAAGTAAGTGGGTTAGTGTGCACTAATGTAGCAGAAAATCTGCTACAAATCCTGAATCGTATAGAGAAAAACTGTGTGCTGCGTGTCATCAAAGGCGACAATAATAGGAACACGCACGTATGTTTCGCACGTAGAGGGCAAGTGCAGTTATTCAGACGGTTCCCTCATATGGTAAACGTCGATGCCACTCATGGGGCCAACCGCCACAAGTGGGTCCTACATCACTACACATTCGCCGCTTGCTGAATACAATCTACCCAAAAGCAGTACGTTCCGCTGGGAGGTTACGGTCGCCGGCAGTGACGCATTTCAACTGGATTACAAAATGTTGCATCACGGGTTAGCCAAGCTGCACGATGTAAACCCCCGGAGATGAAGCCGCGTTTTCAAGGCTATCATAGCGTTCACGCACCAGTCCATTGAAACGGTTAAGGCAGCCTTACAACACACAGACTTCCCTCCTCTTCCGACGTGGAATGCAAAGCGGCCAAGGTAGGAGAAGAATGTTTACTTGGGGGTGCCCTGTGGATATTGTGGTAAACCCGTTAATACTAACGGTTATCGGTGCGATAAGGACCAGTTATTTTTCCATATGGAATGCATGAAAATGCTGACATATCGCACTGCCCCTTCTGCACAGGACAGTTACATCCTACCTCACCAGGTGACTTATGATATCATTAATTATACATGTTCAGTTGTATCGACCTCAAACAAAGTACCAACTCCGACGTTGAAACGCAAACAGAGACCGCGTGCAGCTCCACTCTTCATTGATGATGCCTTTGAAGATGAGTTTCGCTGTTTCCCCACGCAAGCGAGTCCAAGTGAAAGTGTTCGCGAATGACTACACAGACGTCACTGGCAACCGTAAGTGATACCCCACTTAACATGTTACATACGGATTAACTTTAGACCAGCATAGACAGCAAGAGGAGGACTTCTACCAAAACGGAACAGAAAACATGCAGGCTTCCTGATTTCTGACAGAATATTCCAGATAATGATAGCATGTACATATATTGAACGTATTCCAACATTTCAGCATCGTGACGTTGTGACTGTGGGGTGCACGTAGGCTGACCGTCGAACGGCTCACCATGGATGGCTTCATGCGGTACAGTACTTCACTTCTCGTTAAACCTCTGCTTTTCTGAAGACACATGAAATTCCATCTTCTTGGTGGTCAGGTAACTGAACAAATTTATCGATTTGTTGGTTAACTTAAGGCCAAAGCAGCTTACACCGATTACGATAAGCGGCATCCACTTTAAGCTGATCACACTGGCTTTCGCACGCATCATGTTTAGAAGTCATCAGCTGCAGCCTTATCTGCTTACCCACGGCGCCTCCAAATTCCAGTGGTTTCCAGTCGCACGTGTGGATGATCACAATCACCCAAACATCATCCGCCGCACTTATTTCAAAGAATATCGAATGAAAAGTTCAAAAAAATATGGTCTACAACTTATACGGTACAGGTTTATAAATAATTGGTTGCTTATCCCTTCTATCTACTAGATCGCAAAACTTCAGCTATCTCATCAATATATTTCGTTATCAAATTAGCGCAAATCCTTGGCGTCCTTGATAAACATCGTTTTCGCATTGAAACAAAAAAATTTCCACAGCACAATAGACATATTTTATACTTTCCTAAATATTCCGTCCACAATCATTCGCATGATATTCCAAACTCACATATCAACTGTAAACCAACGACAACATTCACTTCCTGTGGATAAATCTTAGCGTCGTGGGCCTTAGGTGGGATCAAGCTGACTTCGGCACCTGTGTCGATGAGGTTGCGAATCCAAGACTCTTGATCTTTTACAAAGAAAAGGCGACCAAGCGGGCCACTTACGTCGTTAACCATGTGGATTTGGCTGCCTGTTTGCTGATCGGACCAAAGGTACAAGGCTGTCGGCATCGTCGGGCTTTGTTGCCAAATTGCTGATGATATCAGCAGTGATCCGGAATAGCGTTCAGTGGCGGCTGACGAGAATCACGTGACCCTGAGTGGATGCTATGACGTCGAATGGGGTTAGTCGAACGTGACTTCGAACGCTGCGTCATTAGGGCTGAAGTTGTTTAGTTAGGGTGGCAACTTAAGCATCTTAAGTGGCGGTTGCGCCCTGACTATTTGAAACAACGGTGCCGTATGTTTTGCCGATCCGGTCGGCGACATCAGCCAAGGTTGACAAGGTTGCTGATGGGTTTGCGCCAAAAATGTTTTGCACAGCCTTAGGCAAGCGTTTAGCCACATCTCCCCAAGTGGCGCCTCTTCTATGTGTGTCGTGCCTGCTAACCGCTCCATGTGGCGAAGGAGCTGCGATGGTTTGCGATCACCGAGCTCGGTCACACTCAGAAGCTGAGAAATACGTTGGCGATCGGATAAGCCAACGCGCTTAATTCGGCCGCTTTGAGTTGCTCGTAGGGCTTCGTGGAGTCCGGTAACTCCAGAACATCGTCCGCCTGACGTGAGGTGGCAGTGCCGCACATGCGTGATGAAAACGCGTTAGCTCTGAACTAATCTGTCATAGCGCAAATGTGGCTTCTAACTGAGCAAACCACAACCTAGGATTATTCTCCCTAATAGGTGCGAACAGTATGGCCAATGCACTGACCGAAGCGTCTGACAAAACGTGCGGTTGAGCCTCCATTGAAGCGGAATGGATAATTAATCGGATATATTAATTAAAAAAAGAATATGTGAAACGTATCAAAGAAACAGCAACCCACAGTTATACAAAAGATATACTTGTGGAAAACAAAAATTATTCGAACCGGCTCACCAATTCAGTGCTCGTCGCACTAAGTCGCATTTTCCCCAGGTACGCAATTATCAGATGCGAAAAGCAAAAAGGCCGCTGAGGAGAGAGACCAAATATTTATTTGACGAAATATACAGGCGGTCTCTGATAGCGCTATAAAAGGCACCTACATGTGAATTAGATAGAGAGACTAGAGACCGGCCGGCGACGAGCGACTAAACCGGAAGAATGTGACACGTGTGTCCTTCGGGTTCGCGCCACACTCACATGACATGTAGACAAACAATCGGACTGCATACATCATGCGATGTTTCTTAATGGCCTAGGTACAACATGCAACTATGACTTTTGGAACTAATTTACACGCCATACCGCAGGCAGGCCAGTGGAATCTCCATGCTGCTACATTTGGAACGGACTGACCTGTATTGTCAAAAAATACTTGATGCACGTGTCGATTACGTGCGGGTAAAACGTCAACATCTCAAATTCGGTATAAGCATTAACCAAGAATCTTCAGATATGAACGAAATGACAGCCATAATACGCCAATGAACTGGAGTGAATTGCACACATTAAGTCAGACCTCAAAGGACGTCCTTCAAAAAGTTTCGCAGGACTTTCATGTGTATCGGAATGGCAAGCATTCCGATGATGTGGCAATATTGCACCGACTGCACTGAATGCCCGTGACTTCGCGGACAAACCTTCGGGAAACGTAGACGCACCAGGGGACAGCGTTCTCTCTCTGTAGGGGCTCGAACAGCAGTTCTGATAAAGGAAACAATACGAACAAACATGAACCGAAGGCCCAGCAAACCATGCACACGACTTACACAAACTCAAACCAAAACGGCGCCGACAACACAGCAGCACGTCCCGTCACACAACTCAAATTCAACTCGTGCGCGCTCGCTGGTTTCGATCGCGCGTTACACAACACCCCTCTTCGTAAAGCACAGCTCCCTGTGCTCCAAGCGCTCTACAAAGCGGCTGGTGCTCAAGTTGCCAGTGTAAATGAAGTGTCTGTGGGCCCTCTGCCCGGTTTTCTGGAACTTTTTTTTGCACTCATCTTTATGTCGACATTTTTTCTTCCATCTCCGTACTCGTCTTCTTTCTGTCACTCGTTCTTTTTTCCACTGCCACATATTTTATCATGGCAATTCTTTTTTTTCATAATGGCAGAGTCGCCAAATTGTATTACGCAACACGCGGCAATAGTTTAAATACAAGTGTCTTGCTTGTTCGTCTGACTGCCCGTTGGTTCGAGATCCTCGTGCACAACGTTGACGTAGCCGTCTGAAAGGTGAACGAAACAACCGTGTAACGATTGCGACTCTAAATTTGACCCGTGCTTGCTAACTAGTTTCGGTCGCGTGTTACACAGCTTCCTTCTTCGCCAAGCACCGTTCCCGGTGCTTCGCCTATATCTAGCACGTTCAAAACTTCCACTTCGACCGATGATGGTCCCCGGCCTGTAGTTTGTGTGTATGGTTCTAGCCGTTTGAATTGAACCACAATTGGTTGTCTGTTGTTTCCTGTTAGTTCACAAATCTGACAAATTGCCTCGGAAACTATTTGCTCGACAACATACGGCCGTTTACATTGGTTATGCTTCTTCGTTGGGACTCCCGGGCTCGAAACCTTGTTGTGCAACCACACCCTTTCGTCAACCTTCAGGGGAGCTCCAAATACCCTCTTATCGTAATAGTCCTTCTGACGCCTGTGAGATGTCTCTAGATGTACTCGTGCGGTCTGGTGGGCCCGCCGAAGTGTGTCGAGAAGGTTGCCTACGTATTGTGCTACCGGAAGTTGCAGTTGCTGTGTAACGGGCAGCCGAGCACCTGAGGGTAGTTTCACTTCTCGGCCTGTCCAAAAAAATGTGCGGTTTGGTCAGTCGAAGAGTTAATGGGGCTGCGATGAGTTAACAGGCATTTCGATTTAGCTAATTCCCATTCGGTGACACTTTCCTATGCAAAAGCCTTAAGGAGATTTTTGAGGGGCCGATTCGTCCTTTCCACTTGCCCATTGCCTTGCGAGTGGAAAGCTGTGCTTCACGTCCTATCTCTTCATAGTAGCCTACACATTTCGCGAACCAAAGAGCTTTCAAAGCAGGAGCCTTGGTCCGAATGGAGTTGAGCCGGGGCCCACCACAGGCACAACCAGTGGTCGACAATGGCTGTTGCTCCTCTAGATGTAACCACCTGTGCAAGCGGGACAGCTTCACACCATTCGGTGAATTAATCTACCAGGGCCAAGATGTATTGATTGTGTAAGGGTGTTCCGGGCAACGGCTCCACAATATCTACACCGACCAACTCGTTAGGATACCCTGCGGCCACAATTTGCAATGGTGCTCGGCGTCCCAACTGAGGTCTTTTCAAGGTGCCGCATTTCTCGCACGATTGACTGAACAGCCTGACATCCCTCCGCTCAGGCGACCATGAAAATCGTTGTCGTGCGGCCGCTTCCAACTTGTTTATTCCAGCCTGTCCGAGCTCTAGGTGCAAGTCTGTTAGGACGTCACGTACCAGAGATTGGGGGACCACGACCTTTCTCATGTAAGCGGGTCTGTATTGGGTGAATAATACTCCCTCTGCCATCTTGAGCTGTTTCCATAGTGCCCAAAGGCAGCGAGATTCATAGCTCTTTCCCTCCATTTCCTTGCTTGTTGGGCTATCACCATTGTTCCCGCACCTTTCATAGATTAACGCAGTCTCAGGATCTGTTGCTTGATCCTGCTGCCAGCGGCCATATTCTGCATCCAGTATGTTGATCACCGCCACTTGTTGCGTAGTACAAGACGGACAGCCACCGTGGTTGCGCGCGGGACGCCTTGATAATGAGTCAGCGTTCGAGTGTCGTCTGCCCGGTCTGTGTTCACACAAGAAGTCGTATTCCTGTAGGATCTCCTGCCATCGGACTAACGGCCCATCTTGGTCTTCGAAGTTTTGTAACCAGCGGAGAGACTGGTGGTCTGTGCGTACAATAAAACTTTTGCCCAGAAAATAATGTCGGGAATTCCGCACAAAAAATACTAGGACAAGCGTTTCTCTTCTGGTCGTACAGTAGTTTCCCTCGCATTTACTTGAACACCGGCTACCATAGGCTGTCACTCGTTCCCTGCCGTCTTGTCCTCGTTGCGAGAGAACCGCCCCGATTGCACAATCGCTTGCATCGGTATCCAGAACAAACTCTCTGGCCTCCGGCGACAAGTCTGGAAAGGCTAGCACTGGCGTCGTGCACAGAGCTTCGCGTAGTGATTTAAAAGCATGGTCACATTCTTCCGTCCACGTGACTTCCTGACTATTTTGTAGTAGTCTGTTCAGTGGAGTGGAAATGCGAGCGAAAAATTTAATGAAGCGGTGATGATAGGAAGCTAGCCATAGGAAGCTCCTCAGCTCGTTTCCATCCTTCGGCGTAGGCCAAGATCAAACTTGTTCCGTCTTCCTTGGGTCTGTGCGGATACCCCCCACGAGATTACATGCCCCAGGAATGTTACCTCTTTGAGTAGGAAGTGACATTTTGAGGGCTCCAGTTCTAAACCGACTTCGGCCTGGCGGTCCAGCACGCACTCCAAATTGCGCATATGCTCTTGTTCGGACCTCCCATGGACTATGACATCATCTAGATACGCTAGGCATGACCTAGGGATCAGGTCATGTATTGCTTCCTGCATCAAGCGTTGAAATGTCGCAGGTGCGTACGAAAGTCCAAAGGACATAACTTCGAACTCATACAGCCCCGACGGTACGGTGAAAGCCGTCTTCGCTCGATCGTTTTCTTCGACCTCCAGTTGTCAACAGCCTGATGCCAAGTCTAACGTTTTGAAATACATGGCTCCGCCGAGGGCGTCAAGCACGTCATCAATTCTTGGTAACGGAAATGTATCTTTCTTTGTCACTCCATTGAGCTTCCTGTAATTTACGCATAATCGTAATTCGCGGCATTTTTTACCAGGATTATCGGGGCAGTCCATGGGGACTTCGAGGGCCGTGTCACGTTCTTCTGTGACATATCGTCAACAATCATAAGGACCTCATCCTGAATGTGTGCAGGTATCCTGCGTGGGGGTGTCTTTCTTGGAGGCGCATCCCCTGTATTAATTCCATGCTTCAAAATGCTTGTGCGACCTAATGCTGCTTCCTCCCACGTGAACAATTGTGGTCTACTTTTGATTATCGATTTCAAGCACTGAGCACTTCGCGAGTTACCGGGAGATCCACTCGATTGGATCATCTGGCCAATTTGGCGATTCACTTCGGGAGGGGCGGTAGTGACGTAGATGGAGAAATCGGTTCCTGGCAGAGTTTTCGACATAGGTGTCAAACGAGTGGCGCCGGAAGGGTTTTTTATCTGAAGGCTGTGCAAATCGAGCGTGCACCTCAGACGGCCTTAAATATCCATCCCCACCGTAACACAGAATGGGAGTTTGTGCTCGATATGGCATCCGGCTATTATAACCATTCCAACGATTATGCCCTCCGTCGACAGTTGGTCACCGCTGGCCGTAAGGATGCGTTGAAAACACGGTTTCCGCTTGTAGCCCGAAAGTCTGCGTACTGTGTGTGTGTGTGTGTGCCGATTACGCTTAAGGAAGCTCCGGTATCTATCAGACCCACAAGTGCTATCCCACATATTATTATCTGAACCCTGAGTTCTGCCAGCGGTTGGGAGCAATCGGTAAGGGAAGGAACGTAAACTCGACTATTGGGCTTACCTGTTCTGACGTAGCTTCCGGTGGTCTAGTCGGTAGCTTCGGAGGCTTGACGATTTGCCCGGAACGCAATGTCGCATGGTCTACGCGACTTGTTCCACCGAATTCGCCGTTCGCGGCCACCATACCGCAAGTGGCTAGGTCCCCGATACCGGTCTGAGCCTCTTCTATGCATTGGGGGGCTGTTCCTCTGGCTGGTCGCCCGTACCGCGACGCAATATTGTGCTGGTCGGCCGACCACTGCCTCGACCCGCTCGAGGTCCTCGGCCAACCGCACTGCGGCGTCAAGGTCGCTAGGTGAGTGAAGCAGGAACTTCCTTTTTGTGTTCGTTGGCCGGATCCCCTCCACTAGCTGTTCCATAATCTGTCTCCGGAGTTCCTCTGAGGACTCTTTCTCATATCCTTGTTCGGCCAGGTGCCGCAGTTCGCGAGCAAACGACCGGACGGTTTCCCCCTCGGGCTGTCTGCGAGCATGGGACTGATGTCGGTAGACAGTCGGTAGCATGGGGGCGTCCAACCAACGCCGTTGCTCGGTAAACGTCTCATCTGATACGGGATTGTCCAGAATCTTTGCCGCGACAACAATATTGAAGGCCTCTCCGTTCAGCAATTCAGAATAAGGTTGTCGTGGGACTCTTCTAGGAAGTTACGGAGATAGGCCCGTACTTTACCTTCCCAACGGGAATAGTGCCCCACGCAGTAAATTTGTCGGGATGTGGAATCGGTACTTGCACCCCTGCTGTTGTGGGTTTCGCCGGCAATCTGTCTAGGATATTCGTTATGGTTTTCATGAGGTGACCAAAGTCTCCGAAGGTGGAATGAGTGAAAGAATGTTGGTATTCTTCAGATTTCTTTGCGGGTTTCGACATTTCGTACCCTGGTAGGGTCGCCAAATTTTAACATGCAGGCCAGTCGTCTCCACACTGAATGCCTGTAACTTCGCGGACAAACCTTCGGGAAACGTAGACGCACCAGGGGACAGCGTTCTCTCTCTGTAGGGGCTCGAACAGCAGTTCTGATAAAGGAAACAATACGAACAAACATGAACCGAAGGCCCAGCAAACCATGCACACGACTTACACAAACTCAAACCAAAACGGCGCCGACAACACAGCAGCAGGCCCCGTCACACAACTCAAATTCAACTCGTGCGCGCTCGCTGGTTTCGGTTGCGCCTTACAGCAAGAATTTATCGACGCGTTTTTCAAGGTCTCCGAATGTAGTACACTGAAGAAAGTCCATAACACTTTTGAATGAGTTAATAAGTTTTCAGTCTGACTATTAGAACAGGGATGTCGAGCAGAAGTGAACGGATGCTTGAATCCAATGCCGTTGAGCCAAGTAGTTAGAAGGTTGGCAGTGAAATATGTACCATTGCTAGTCACTGACACAAGAGGAAGACCTCCTCTGCTGAACATTCGTATGAGTGCGTACATGGTGAATTTTGCAGTAGGCGTTGTTGTGAATGCCACTTTCGGCAACTTCGACTAGAAATCAGTCACTACTAGCGCATAATACCTGTCAAGAAAAGAACCACAATAATCTGCATGAACTCGTTTCTACGCCTCAGTTGGTGTCGGCCATGGAGTTCATTTAGACGGAGAATTGTGGAATTTGTGATGGTCATCGATACCTCAGCTCTACGGTCTTCCCAAAACACAAGTCTGGAATGCCTCTTAGGCCTATCCTGGAGATGACAAATTCACGTATCATAAACTGGCAGGCCGGTTAGTCGCAATTATAACTCCATTGAAACAAAAGTTTCGAGCACATTATATTGAAGATTCTTTTGAATTTATCAATGACTTGAACATCATCAATCTTGCTAATGAGTTGATATGTTCCATAGACGTTCAGTCACTATTCACGAATGTCCCGCCACACGAGACAATCGATTCTATTTGTGAGCTCGTTGAAATGAGCCACACTACTTTACCTCGGCCTAGAGATATTCCGAGGAAAGCCTTATTGTTGTGTACCGAAAACATCAGTTTCCGTTTTCTTGATCGGTGCTGCCGCCAAATGGACGGGGTAGCCAGGAGAAGTCCACTAGGGCCCATCCTAGCAGACATTTTCATGTTAAGGATTGAGCAGAAGTTAGCTACAGACATCGCGAGTCTGTCATATTACAAACGTTACGTCGATGATACACTAGTATTTAGTCGGTCTAGGCAGGCAATAGATAACCTAGTGCAGCGCTTCAATGGTTGTCATCCCAACCTGAAAATAACGTGTGAAGTTGAGACCGACAACTGTTTGCCGTTTCTAGACGTACTCATTAGTTGCCGGGAGGATGGCTCTATCAAAAGAGCCGTCCATAGGAAATCCACGTGGTCCGGTCAATACCTGAACTTTAGTAGTTTCACACCGGTCCATCACAAACGCGCACTGAAGAATGCATTATTTAAACGAGCAAAGCAAATATGTACACAGAATAGTGTTGCGTAGGAATTAGACTTGATCACATCTACATTACAATCTAACGGGTATCCAAAAAGGTTCATAGAAAGGCATAATAAACCGAAACCACCTTCAGAACAGGTGGTCACATTGAGAAAAAAGAGGGTTTGTATGGAATTGCCTTTTAAAGGTGATTATTGCATGCATCAAACAACTCAAAGACTAGTGGACTCGATTAAACGTACATTCAACGCAGCGGAACTCTGTTTATTAGCCTGTCCATTCGATCAAAGGAGATCAGCCCATCGGTGCTACCTCATATTTTGTCTACCAAGTAACATGTAACTGCAATGAAAGTTTGCCTAAATGGGCGCAGAGCTCTGTAGTACAGAAGAACGACAATGTGGTTGAAACATGCAAGCAACCAGCGTCCGCAGTCGCAAAACACGCCCAAACCACTAGTCACGTTATCGACCCAGTTTTTGCATTCAGCATTCTATTACGTCACTCGAACCCAAGATTCTTGCGGTTTACAGAGGCGGTCGCAATCAATCGACTGAAGCCGACCTTGTGTGTTCAGAAACAATTGCTCGTAAACTTGACCCTTCCCTGGACTTAGTGACTTTTCCTAAACCACCAATTGACTATCTACCCTGCTCTCCTATCTACCCTGCTCGATATAAAAAACCCGTTTCATGTTATTGTAAATTTGGTACTGACGAGTCAATACGAAATGCTTGTATCTGCCAGTTTTCGTGTTCTGACGGTTTTGTTCAAAATTCTGAAGGAAGTGAACTTTTTCAAAAACTTTTAGCCAGACGACAAATATCAGCGCCACTCTCTGGCCACCAGCACGTTAACCTTTTCAACTCCAAGATGTCCGGAATGCGGATAGTCCAGAACAGCTCTACGAAGAGTTGGAGGAGTAACACTTCTGTCATTCAGGCACAATAATCCATTTAAAGTAAGTGATAATTCTTCCCGACGCATACAAACTATAGGGAAGTTCCGTCTGACTTGTGGGACCCAAATACGTCATTGCGCACTGAGGATGGATGAAAAGCAACGTTGATTATCACGAATCAAACCTGTCCGACTAACCGGCAGAGGCTGGATTGGAGGGCAATCATTGCTAGAAGTTTGTTCAGATGTATATGGAACACGTGACAAGTAGTCCACATGTTTGATTTGGTTGGCTGATTTGCGCACTATAGTATAGTCATATTCATTGAGTGTTATGTTCCATCGTTGAACCATGGCTGCTGATGAACGTGCCAATGTCTTGTCAAGATTATAGATTAGTTTCAGCGCTTCCTGACCCGACACAAGTTTGAACGGTATCCCAAACAGATACTTATGAGGCCGCCTCACCGCCCAGTTTACCGCCGGAGCTTCACGGTGTGTCTGAGCATAACCCCATGGATTGAGTCGGCATGATACACACACAACTGGTTTGCCGTCTTGCTCAAGCACAGTTCCGATTCCAACTGGAGAAGCATCAATACTCAACACAGGCATAGTTTTAGGAGAAAACGGACGAAGTGTGGCATCATGGTAAAGATTGCCTACCATGCAGCGAGACTTACCGTGTCGTTCGACACCTGCCCGGTACTGGTGCCACGCCTTAAGGATAGTTTGCCAAAGTTCTATTCGTCGTTCTGTATCTACTCTCTCACCTGTTGTTATCAAGCAGGTTACGTTGGGAGAACCACAAGGCGACTATCGGAAAGTATTCGTGAACACCTACCGAAATAGCTTCGCAACGGTTCGCTGAAACCCATTTCCAGTGCAATCGGCTCCCACCTAATCGACACTGGCCATTGAATAAATCCGGATGAAGCATTCCGAATCATCTACAAGGTGCGTCAAGCAGGCTCCAGAACTGTCAGAATGCGATTGTTGTCAACCACTGAGGCTATTGCTATCAGACTGCACAACCCCCGCCTGTGTACCCAAAAACAATGTGTACAAACACTCCACCTCCCCTGGCCAATCATTCCACATCCACTAGAAACTCAAACAGGCGTGAACCGCTTGACATTGATGAATGAATATCTCATGACAGGCTCGTATAACACTCGAAAACATTCACCAACACCCCCACCCTCCCCCAGTAGACTGTGATCTGTACCATTTCTCTAATCTTGACGTTCCTGTTTAACTCATCATAAATTCATATATAACCCGCACGTATTCTCATGTAATTGTGAAAGCCTGATGAGAATTACCGAAAACAACTGTTTGCAAGATTGACTTCTTATGAATTCCACAGGAATCTGGAAAAGAATGAACGTACACACTGTTCATGGGTTGGAATCGGAAAGCAACTGGAATAAAAATTCAGCAAGGTGAGGGAATTTTTGGATGAAACTGAAGTAGTACTGCAAAGCACCCAACAAAGAACTCAATTCGGATAGGTTTGTGGGTAAAGGTGCATTAACTAATGGGTCTAGACGTTTGGCATCAGGTTTGAATCCGTTACCTTCAACTAAGTAACCGAGACACTCGAAATTGTTTACAGTAAAAACGCGTTTGTTTGGATTAACAGCAATGTTTTTCGTCAAAAAACTGCTGGAATGGTTTCAAAAGACGAGAATCATGAATTAAATTGTCTGGAACATGTACGATGACATCATCCTGATAAATTTCAACACCATCCATACCCTTCACAATATTATTCATTACCAGCTGGAAGATAGCAACAAAGTTACTAAGTCCAAACGGTAAAAATCAGCACTGGAAAAGACCGTTAGATGTATTGATTGTTGTTATCGGCATTGATGTCTTATCC
>QNGE01008852.1:0-14957 GCA_008508345.1 Paragonimus westermani | reverse complement strand
CGAATGTTCTCGTCTTGGTTCGGTAACAACAGAAGAGCGCTTCTGAAGGAATCAAGCGATGGGTGTACAAACAATTTCATTTCATACGTTCATNCGTTCATCTCTGGAAGTATTGCTCAGCGCACTTCCGAGCTTAAGTCACGTGTGGGAGGAGGGACGATCACCAGTATGTAGACTAATCAGGCACTATTTCCAGTGTTTATGTTGTGAGAATGACACATAACTTACCGAATATCGTTTCAGAGCACCAAAACGAGCCCGATTGTCGAGGCTGGCCATAGTACCAGAACGCTCTGTGCATCAATCTAGCGATCACGTATTCTTACCGGGCGATCTGTCGGGAGATGTAGGACTGCGGAGATTAGAACTGGCTGTTTAGTATCAGGAAGTTTAATGGTATGTCAGTGTACATATCGACCCCCAACAATGTTTAGTAAACTGAACTCCCAAGCAGGTTTGTTGGAACAGGTTGCAGGGAAAGAATTATGGTGGAAAATTGTTTGGAATATGTGCGACAAATAGATCGGAACGTAATAACCTGAACCACTTTCAAATTAGTTCGGTTGAAACATCTGATTGTTATAGTGATTAGAGCGCGAAATCATCAACCATCTGTACTGTAACGGTGGCACGATCTCTATGACAGAGGATTAGAAAGACTTCTTGTAATTAGTTCACGTCTGGCCGTAAAATCTCAGCGAATGACCCGGTGCACTCAGATAAACAGGGGCGCCGAGGACGTACATAGGCGACACTAAATCGCTGGACCCGAAAGGCGGTTACAGACGCGTTATACTAAATCCTTGAAAGGAGCCGACGCTGGAATCGATGTGCAACTAGACATTTCAACAGGTGTTTAGAAGTTCTACGATGTTTTAGGAGCATTCAAAACTATTCCCTGTCCACCCCGAATGTACTTTGTTAGGATGCATTTTATTGATAGACGAGTATATCGGGAAAACTATGAGGGATAACGGTCAAACGAGAGGATGCTAGTATATGCGGATGATGCATAGTACACATCTGAACGTTTACCTAACACAATAAATTACGCAGATTTTCGTATTCCTTCAGAAAGTTCAACACACTACTGCCCTCAGCTTCACATGAGACGTGGAGGCAATTAGTCGGAAATCATGGGAATTATTTTCAAATAATCCGTCTGGTGGAAACTTTTAAACTTCATGAAAGATCACGTGATTGTTACAGGTTTTTGTATCCACATAATGCAGCAGTTTTTTAGAAGTGGTTTATTCCGTTGGAATATGACATACAATAAAAATTAACACTAGAAGTCATAAAAACGGTGATTGTATTTCTGGATACTGTAACGCATAGACGTTAATTTTACCAAACAGTGGAAGTTGTGAGTTTATTCTCGAATGTTAACTGACCATGATGAATTGGCCATCATGATGGACTGAAAACAAATATGCCAACAATGCCACTGCTGTGATTGACACCAACTGAGGGCAATTTTTGTGGGCGTATATTTTGTTACTCGAATTGTTTCTTTCGGTTGGATGTTGGCACGCCGATCGTATCTGCATGCAAAACTTTTCGTTCTGTCATCTCCACTGATGAAATTACTTGAAATACATAGGGAAAATGTGTACAAGTTTGGTAGACCGGCTCCCGGATCGTTTAGAATATTGTCTCGAGGGTTTAATTGACATAAGCTGGCGATGGAGAATAAGACCCTAAGGACGAGTACTCCTGTTATCCACTGTTTCAATATGCAACTCCTCATCAACTACGTGGACCATTGACGAGAGCCAACGACGGGCACATTCAATCGGTGCTGACTGATTACTGACTGCCAAGGAGGTCATTAGCAATGAACATCAGAATTTTCCTGGGAGGGAGGGACACAATACCGACAGTCTAGACTTCGTACACACGACTTTGATTTACGTAGCCTGTAGCCTAAACGAACACAAGCCATGTCTTCGCAAAATTTCAGAGTTCACTATTGCATTTAGTGTGTCCCAAGTTTTACCAACCTGCTCGAGCCAGTATTAGCACACTGGTGAACCAAAAACAACGAAGCTCCGTAAACAGGCAAACAAACAAGACTGAGTGTAGATTTTCCCGAGGACGCTTGTGTGCTATTGTACGCCACACATTTGTAGGACCGAGACATCACATGTAATACGTGGAGGTATTGTTGTTCAGTGAAACTAGGTTAGTGTTTATTGTTTTGCAAGTAAAATTCGATTGTGCTAATCTATCGATAAATATTTCTGCGTTGCGAACACAACGCCCATAAACTATGTGGTCCGTTCAGTCTGTTTTGTTCAAACTTGACAGAACAAGTGGACTTTGTTTTCCGCACAATTCTGCGCCTTCTTGTACTTTCTCCCCCATTTATTCCGGCTATACTTTTGCCAACATTGAACGTGAGTGAATCATGGAAAGTTTGTTATTGCAAGTCCCATAAGGTACAACGATCTGTAGAACAGTTCAGTTGACTTTGTATTTAGTCGAAACAACACGTGGTGAAATAAGCTGTTAGGTTCGTTGTGATGATTTCTCAGGGAGGTTTTCTGTTGACAACTTGATTCTATGGTGAGTTTTGCCACGCAACGCCTCCAAGTGTTACGAAATGATTAGATGATTCCGGTCTCGCGATTGGGGTTCGATTCCAAACAAGGCTCAATGGAAGTTGACTGTCTGCGGTGCGACTAACTTGAACTAATGATGCAAACAGCACTGCGAATCCTAATTTCTATCCGGTCATCTTACGACCGAACAATTTTGGATGTGAGTCATTTTTGTCGTGAGCCTGCTGACAGTTTTGATTTCAGTTATGTGACGGATAAATTGAATGGTACTATTCGCCAAGTTATATTAACATGACTCAGTGGTAAGTCATGCCCATCCCTATTTGCAGGCTCACCTACTCAGTCGACCCTGAGATTGAACAGCATGCTCCAAGCCACGTCAAACCTGTCATTTTTGAGGCTGCAACACACTATGAATGTCGAGTTCTGGTAACCACAATCTCCGCTTCTCCTCGCCAACTTCAGATTTATGTCACCCCATTCATTGTTGTGCACCAATTCCACATTTGAATGTCGGATCATCTGACTACTGGCATTAGTCGCAAATGGTCTCCTCAAAGGGGTTAGTTTGTCTTCAGACGACAAACTCCAAAATGCTTGAGGTATGTATCACGTAGTCGCTGTAACGTTTAAGAGACTATTCGGTAACTCAAATTTATCCGGTATGAGTTGTGGCTGACATCACGGCGCATTCAAATACATACGTGGTCAAATTGGCTTCAGCATAATACTCATCAATCATTAGACCAATCGAAGATATCGGTAGATGTTTGTCAGTTGGAGAAGATTACTTGGGACTTTCATACACTTAAATGTCAACATTATGGTATAATCGACCATAAACAAACTATTTCCTTTCTTCAACTCTGAAATCTGTCCGGTGCAGGCAAATCTCGATGTCACAAATCAACAAACGATCAGGTGTTCTCCGTTTCTAGTCGGGTGAAATGTCAGGCTTACGGCACATTTTCAGTCAACGTGTCACACGCTTCTGGTTTGTGTTTTGTGTAGAAGCTGTTCGTAATGCTGTCATGATGAAACAGAATATATGTGGTGTGAGTGCGGAATCAGGCATATCTGTTCACGTGACGTCAGCGGACATCACTCGCGTGTACTCGGTGAACACACAAAACTGGATTTTGATGATTCAGACAGTAGATGGAATTCCGATTTTCTCATGTCAATCTCTCTTTCTCTCTCTGTTATGATAGGATTAGAAATGAAAGTCCAAACATCCTTGAATACTTCTGTACTAGTTTTGGTTTGACGGCGGTAGAGAGCTCGTCTTGACATGTGATGATCTGAAATGGTATCAGTTTACTGGGACGATTGTACGAGCTGGTGAAAAATCTGTGAGATTCCACTGTACCCAACGTACGTTTTATCTGGGTTTAAGAGCTTGGATGCTATAAAACGCCAGTTGCAGGATTTCCGGAGTGAGGTGTCGGCCGTGGTTTTATATCAAATCCTCAAGTAAAGAACGGTGTCTGTCCAAAATATGATTTCCTGCCTGTAGATTATTCTTCTGTGACTCAAGTTACTATTCCAGGATCGCTTGCTCACATGCCGTGTCACATGTGTCTTTAGAGTGTAAGTTCCAATAAACAAGCTACTAACAACACACATCCCCGGCCATACACAAATCACCTTGCAGTTTGTTTTGTGACTCGCGAGCCATTACCGAAGAAGGTGGTGTTGGTGGACATGTCTATCAACTGGTGTAGCCGTCAGTTATGGAGTTTCAGGAGGAACAGTCTCCCGTTTCGTTCGACCATTTCTGTTTGGACAACTCTGTAGTCAATCCAAAACAGAGTATCATCATAAATCTCAAAGTGAATTGCTTTGATTGTCATGCTGACAGAAACTGCTTGAAAGCCGATTCCAACTATTTTATCCCAGATATTAGTGTATTTCTGAAAAATGACCATTTGAATTTTGTTACGCCCAAGCTTACTGCTGGTTCACACGTGATGATCAACATGTATGCAAACTGCAGTCCGTTGACATCACAGAGGTCTTAAAAGAAGAACACCCATGATCAAGATCTATGGTCGGTACCGACGTTTCCATAGCGATACCACTTATAGGCGATCGTTTGCACTCAATCTAAAGTTACTTCTGGTTATCATCGAATGTTTTCATGGTAAAGGAGCCATATTCCAACAGGCTGACCATCTGGTTGTTTGCAATCCTTGAAAGATTACTTTCTGTAGTGTCGCTCACTTGGATACTCTGACGCAGGAAGTAACATCCAGAAGCCTCCCCATACTCAGTGATCAACATAGTATTTCGTTTGATGATCAATCTAATCATATCAGGCACAGGCAAGTGAAGGAACAGCGTAATTTCGTGCAGTGATGAGCTTGCGACATGCAGTATAGTAAGGTCTGCTTTGTCAGATAGCGTTGTACCGGCCGCTGATCTGAGGAAAATCCCCGGATAAGCACTTGTTTCACGCATGATAGATTTTGTTACAAGACACACCCTGTTTTGGAAAAGTCGACTTTGAACATTATCCGTTCAGGTTGTGAACAACATTGATTAATCAGAGATCCGTCTTTCATTAGTTTCCCTAGCTGTTGCGCTTCCCTTCACCGACAAGTTGAAATCGATCGACCGCTATTTTGTGGTTGGCTCACAAACGAATGAGCGTTCGCCGCAAGCCCAGGGGGAGTTGAGAAAGGGTTTTGCAAAAGGTTGGTTCCATCAGCGTAGTCACTGACAGTTGTCTAGATCTACTTTGGACTTTTCAGCACCACCCATGTCGGAGAACCAAACGCACGACCAGTGAACTGACGACAGGTTGTTGCCATGGCCACCAGATTATGGCACACTATTTTGCATATGTCAGACGAAGAAGGCAGACTGACTTCCTGTTGACCTGATCAAATTCCAAACGGTAACGTGTGGTGTGTGCTTTTTTAATACGTGTACGGGCATACTGTGGCTGGCGTCGAATAAAATAACATTTATCCAATCCACCGTGATTCATGTGCAGAGCAACAGGTTACCATGATACACAATGCAGACACAGTGAAGCGTGTGAAACAGGTTTTGAACAACAGCTGCATGAGAACCACATTCTAAAGCGGTCTTTCAGTTTTAGTGACGACATTTTAAAAATCACGCCAGTACCACACTATAACATGGTGGGTTAAATGTTTAATCCTTTCGATGAAGAATGGATATCTCACACAGTCAACCACAAGCAACGACTAGCCTATAAACAACTTCACCACTACACCGTAGGATATTCATACTGGTTGTCAGGAGGTGGGTGTTCCTCCCAAAATGGATTGATGCATGCTGACTTCAAATATCTTTAGGTGCACTCTTCGAGTCCTGGGGATAGACAGCGTCGCATTCTGTCTTGAGTTGCTGGTCAGTTTTGGGGTTTACCCCGCCCCCAACTGATTTCCACACAGTGAAAAATCCACGTGAATCCCAAGCCATCACCGTCCTGTCGAACTTGTCTAGACGACCACCGACTGAAGCCATCTCCCCTTCCCTCCTTGTGCAGCAATCAGTTGCATTAAAACACCCGCCGACCGTTCCCAAAAGTTCAAAAGTCATTTGAACAATATTTTACCATAGGAATAGGTTAAGCATTAGTTGAAGCAGACGAACCTGAAGTGTTTAACATTTCAGTTTTTTAACTGATCTATCTAATACGTATTCTTTCATTTGGTTATTAGATGTAATCCTGATAAGATTAACATCTCTCATGTGGGCTACAAAACTCTCCAAAAGCAGCCTGCAAGACCGATTCGCAACTGACGAACTTCGGCTGAATCCCATCCAACCGGCTAACATTCAGTGGATTTTAAGGTCATTACTGAACGATTATTTACACTGACCGTATTTGCTGTCTCCAGAGATGTTCACTCCGAAGAAAGTCTCTTTGAGACGTTCTAAGTTGTATTACATTTGGTGAGCAATAAATCGAGAAGTAACCGGATACATTTTCCCTCAATCAAACCCCCCACAAATCGGTGTCGTGTCAATATCAGTTGAAGAAAAGAATCTCATTAGAACATTAGAGTTCGCCACAGAACTACGGATAAATTTCACTCGAAACGTTGAAGGTTGAGATTAATTTTATTTTAACCCGAATTCTTCATTGATCGCGCTAAGTTTTCTAACGGTGGACATAACTTGGCATGGTCACAGACGAATAACTACAAAGTGTACCAGTCACAGCCAGCTGGTTCATTGCTTCATGAGATAGGTTTCTCCAATCACTACATTTTACCACCCCGTCAGAATGATATTAGGTTCTGTTCCACGGTGGACTAAGTGTCAAAACTACTTTGCTTGGTGACCAAATACGGAGCTGTGATGGATGTGACCGGCGATCAGATACACCCGCACGTAATGCTGGATACAGACGGTAAACGGGTTTAAGGCTATTCAGTTGAACCCACCTGTTTCATCTTTTCTATATATGATCTGGAAGCGCCCCTTGACGACACAGTGCAGCCTCAAATATCTCTCACATGTGGAATAATATGCCTGTTTTTGATCACACATCCATGTTGTTCTCGATAACCGAAATTTTATGATGGGTCTAACCACGAAAAAGTGGGCATTCAACTCGTTCCCGGCATTCCACAAATCATTCCGGAAACTCTTGGCTGTTGGTTTTAGGTTCCCTTCAACGTCTTCTCAGTCCTGTTGGTGGCATGTCAGTGATGGTCATGTTCGCGCAAAATTGGGTCAGAATGTGGTGTTCAGCTCTGAAATGCGACCTGTATAAAATCCTTGCTGTTGTGTCCGCAAAAGACGCTTGGCCAACAAGTTTGTTTATTGCGCAGACTTCCGTATAGGTCATGTCAAAAACTAAACCACAAACACGTACACTCATTTGCACGACAGACATGCACTCACATACATTGGGTGACAGTACGTGTTTATTCGCCTTGGCGAAAATTCTCACACAGCATGTACACACTGTTCCGATAGTCTCTTCCTGTCCGTCGTGTTCGGGGCTTGTCCTTTTGTTGCTGAATGTCGCCTGTGAGTAATACACTACTTGTGAGTGGTGTACTACTCACAACGAAACTGCCTGTTATACAACACTTGCGAGTGTGATTCTTGTGAAATATTGCGCTACTAGCATGACTTGAGTAGTTGTCGTGCATTACAAAACTTAATCTGGCCTTCAGGAATTGCTTCATTACGGTCGCGGTAAATGCCTTTCTGAGCTCAGTGCAACTCACAATGTGAGTCGGCTTTGGAGGGCGTCACAGTTCTGAACTGAACAAGTCCCATTTCTCAACCCCCTCAGCACAGATGTGTGTGTTTGTGTGAGGAATTATTCAGGTGACATGATGGAACAACTGGCAAACGCACGTTGTGTTGCAAACCTTAACCGAAGGTCTGTTCAACATGCACCCACCGACTCTCTGCCTCACTGGGAAATGTATTGATCAACAACCAGGCCGGAATAGAATGTTCCATTCACATGAGGACAACACGGTTTTCACTCAGCTTACGCTCACTTGAGCACACCTCATATTGTAGCGAGAAGGCGTTCAGTAAAGCACAATCTTTATTGTCCAAATCGCCAGTCACATGCAACACGCGCTCTCTCGTTTATGAGTCATAATTCCAATCTACAACAACCCCCGGTTTCCGTTCACACGTCGTGTGCACTTCTAACCGGTTTACGTGTGTGATCGGTGCCTTCTATGGGGGGTTTCCGCTTGCCATTCCTCGTCTGTTTGTCCGATTTCGTTGCGCAATGGCTCGCCCGGCTGCTCGTGCTGTCCGCCATCCACCGACTATTGGTCTTGACCGTATTCCAATATCGTGTCGAGATGTTCCTCTAAATGTTGGAAAAGCCACGCGTCCGATCTGGCCGTCTGTCGTATTTCGCCTGCCCTGCCTCGCCCGTTGGTCCGATCCAGTCGAGAGATGACTCATCCGGTCGCGCACGTTGTCCTTGATCCAATCGCGGCAGGTTTTCCAACGTACCTCCCCCTCGCGTTGAGGTATTCGGTCGAGCGTTCGAAAACTCGCACCTCCGACCTGACAATCCACCACAATATGTGGTTGCATTTTGACTTTACTCCTAATGAACTATACATCACTGACGTACATTTTGTTTACTCGGTTTTTCCGTATGCTGACGATATTGAAACCGTGTCATGAAGAGGGCATACCTCAAATATCAGTCGCTTTTCACAATTTGATGAAATTTTGGTTTATTGGTGCATCGAGGTCTATAAATATATTGCTCCACCTTCCATTATCAAACCATTACTTCATGGTACTTCATGGTACGGAACGGTTGCGGAAGTGATAGTTAGAGGATGATAAACGGAATAGAAACCCTAAGCCTGTTTGTCAGACACAGACAGTAAACTCACTCGAAAGTATGACAGGCAACAACTGGTTGACATCAATCGTGAGAGATCGAAAGTGCTTTCAACGTACCTCAACGATTCTGGTGAGCCACTCATTTGTCGTCCCGTATATGTGTCGAGTATGCACTTCCGTCTAACTACCGATGATGCAGTTGATTCACATCTTGGTAATTTGCACGAAACTGAGACATACCCAAACGCCTACTCAGTGTTTCTTGCCAGCCAAGCAGTTCATATGATGTTGTAGCGTTCGGTGAGCAACCCTGAGATAGTTATTCCCAACAGGTTAAACTATTTCTCCCAAGGGATGTTGGAGTTGATGATAAACTACACACAGTCAAGTGAGTTTCATCTGCTTTTCTCGTGTGAGTAATCCAGATTCGTAGCTGCCCAAATTTGTTGCAGCACTGACGCCAATTTCTACGTCCACCGCTGCTTACAATTTGCATCATCTAGCTTGTGCGCGCTCGGAATCCTCTAAGGTGCCACAGGAATTGAGTTCACGAGTGGTCACTGGTTCAGCAGAGTTGGATGCAGTATCACACAACATTGTTTTCGAATTGTCAGTGTGTTTTTCGCGAGCTTGTTTCAGAAGCGTGTGCTGCAAACCGAAGCGAACGCATTGTTCTAGGTCCTCCAGTTACTGTTGCGCTGCTAGAAAGTACAGGGCGTATGTAACTCAAGTAGCACACCCGTGCGAGTCAGAGTGGACCAAGTGGAACTTCACATGCGGAACGTTTCACATTACGTAATAATATGTCTAACTCGGCTAACGTTTGACTAATAACTGGACACCATTGACTACGGCTAATTACATCGAATATCACACCGTACTTGCTACAACAGAACATCCAGCTTAGAGGCCAAAAATATGTCACAACAGAATCGCGAATCAACGTTCAAGCGCTGATTAAACTCTCCCTCGGAAAAACATTCGCTTTATTGGTAAGCATTTTATACAATCTCTATCGACCCCAATCTGCCCCGTTGTTTTCAACTGGGCCTCAGTGGTCTAATCTCATGTCTACTCACTGACTCGGTGAAAAATGAATGCGACACACTTGGTAGTGAATCCTGCTATGCGCTCTTGCACCTTTCTACAGCGCACGTGATCGGCCACCTGCTGAAACATTTCAATATTGGATCGTGAAAATCGCTGCCTGCCGTCTGCTTGCTGCATGCGATCGTGTGGAAAATTGACAAAAGAAGACTTAGAAGAACCATGAGGAGTTTTGATGCCGGTGCGTCACTCACTGCGGCACACTGCCATCTCGGACAGCACTTTTGTAATGAGTTTAGACTAGACCGGTTGCCTGATTGAATTTGGATGAGCCAATCAAAACTCACACACAAGGCGCTACAGACGGGACTTATAGCGTGTTGTGCATACATTTTCATAGTTTACGTTATGTGTATATGCAGTCTACCTCAGTTGTCCTTGTGCAAAATGAACACTACTTGTTTGAATTGATTCGATTTGACAATACACTTCTGGTTTGCGTGCCTCGTCTTCTCGGTACACCTGTTCCGTCTAGATCGGGGTTGCCTATAATGAACTACTCTGCGACTGTACTGTGATCTGACCATTTGTGTTCATATCTTTGTACAGGGCTAATCCCCTACGTATTCTTGATCCCATGTATTTGTTACACATATTCGTCACACAACTTGATGTGGTTTTTTGTTCTGCAGTCTTTTTCTTGTAGTGCACACCAAAATCTTGGTAATTTTACTCTCATTTATTTTCTTTCTGTTCATTATAGTGTCTTCTGATGTTAAACAGGAAACAAGTGCTTCGGAGAATGCTGTCATGGTTAAACTTTTCGAGGTTCGTGGTAGTGACCATAAGTTGTGGTTCGCACAGATTGAAGTTACTTTTGATTTTTGGTGAATCCATTCACAGTGCACTATGTGTAATTGCTTTGTCTCAAATTTACTTGAGTCCGTGGCTCCGGATGTTGCAGATGTAATTTACGAGTGTCCGATTGAGACCCCTTACAATGTCATCAAATCAGTTATTACTAACAGGATGGTGGCTTCTGACGAGGACAACTTCCGTAAGCTCCATGCCGGCGTTGAATGGAGAGATCGCACCCCTTAACAGTTGCTTCGTCACATGACTCAGCTATTAACCAAGCAGATTGTCAACGAACCGTGTTTGCGCAGTTTGTGGTTTCAGAACCTCCCACGCGACCTCCGTCACACACTGGCTGCTTTAGAGAAAGGCACACTGTTGACTAAACTAGCACAGCTGCAAGACTAGGTGCATCACAATCATGCTTCTCAACAAACAGCTCGATCGCAAGCGTCTTGCAGTCGCGACACCTTCCAGCAGGATGCCTCAAACCTGAAAGAGCAGTTTTCGTAAATATTCTTGCAGCTAGATGTAAGGGGCATCGGTATGAAGTCAACGGTAACATGCAAGCCGGACGTTCTGGCTTCGTGTACCCGATACACTCGTAAACCCACTTTGTGCAACGTGGAGACACCGAGGGACAGCGTTCCTTAGAAGAAGGAGTTCCAACGATAGTCCTGTAAAAGAAGCTGACAGGAACAAGCGTGATTCAAAGACCCAGTAAGACATGCACACGACTTAAACAAACGAAAACCAAAATGGCGTCGACAGCACGTTGCGTTACTCAACCAGTGATTCGCAGGAGGCTGCGGCCAATCAGCGTCGACAACGCCAGCAGACCGGTATGTAAACGCGTTGACCATTCAGGATGGCACGCTGCTCCAGCATCCGATTTTATTATAACGAACACAGGAGCAAAACGAGTTGCTCAATTGCGTCAGGCACTAAAACGAACGAGCTACAAGCTGAGGCGAGCCGACCAATGGGAAAGCCAAAGCGTCAGCACCAATTGTAATTCTTCATTTTACTAGTGCGTCTTGTCTATGGAATAACCAATAGGAACTCAATAAACTGAGATTTGCCTGGTGCCACAAAGACTGACTTTAGGTTTCATTCCGGAAGGTAGCGATTTTTAACACTAGCCACTCTAACAAAACTGCTGTCAGACACACGGCCACCAGTGCGCTCAAATTCTCATTAACGAAGTAGGTCACTCACACGACAGTTTGACAGGAGTGTGTGCTATTATCATCGTCTATTTAATATGCGTACCCGTCGTTGCAACCTGTCTTATTCCCTTCCAAATGGTCAAATCCAGACGGCGAACGTTCACGCCAGTTACCAGCGGTGACGGCAACCACTTGATTACAACTATGGCACCAGTGTCATGTGTCCGGAAGCTCTACGTCCCCCAATTTCTTTACTGATACGGGCGTCGATACTAGTGTTGTTTTGCCCACTGGTGACAAACATAACTTCTAACCGGTGTCGTATACCCCATAGTCCACCAATCGCATTGCCATTCAGACCCACGGAGGGAATTTATTCATCCTCAACCTTGGTCTCCGTTGGCAGTCCCATTGGGCCATTACCGTTGCAGATATGCAGCACTTAACCATTTGCGTTTACCTCCTCACCTCCTTTGAATTCGTGGTGGATGTGAAGAGTCGAAAACCGCTGGACAGCACAACAGCTCTGTGAATACACTTAAGGGCCGCCTCCATTAATTCGATGAAATTACATTTGGCCGTACCATATAACAGTATCACAACCCTGCTTCGACAGATCCCACAACTCACCAGTCCATCCAGTTCCCCGTCACAGATAAAGCACCATGTTTTCCAGCCCATTACTGCTGAAAGACCGCCTGTCTTCGCACGCCACTGTCGACTATCATCACAGAAACTCAGAACCATCAAGGCTGGGTTCGAGAATCTTCTGCAACCCAACATCATTCGGCCCTCCAGTAGTCTCAGGCCTCACCCTTAAATATGGTATCTAAAACCTCACCTGAAGACTAATGTCTGTGTGATGCTTGCCACACCTTAAACAACGCCGACGTCCCTGATAGGAACTAAGTTCCCGCATGCACTATTTTTCATTCGGTCTGCTTGGTATGACCAAGTTCTCAAAGCTTGACTTGGTTCGGGCATACCACCATGTTTCGTGGCCCCAAAAGACGCAGTGGGGATAGCAGTCATCACTTTATTTGAACTGTATGAATTTTTCCGCATACCATTTGATTGGCGAAATGCAGCCCAAACATCTCAGAGGTTCACGTACCAGGTCCTCCACGGTGTACGCTTTCTGATAGTTTATACTGACGACATTCTGGCGGCGAGCGGGGGAGCAGAACAACACATGTCACATCCCCGTGCAATTTTTGAACTTTTCGATCAATATAGCATGACCGTAAACGCGACGAACTGTTTTTGGAGACGACCCCATAGGATTTATAGGGTACTGAATCACTCGTGAAGCCACTGAACTTCTATCAGAGAAAATTGCCGTCCTCAAAATTTGAGCAGCTATGTCCTTCGCATGGATTGGGCTTCGTGATCGTTCCAAAGGGAAAACGGTCATTTATGTATATAGAATATATATTATATAAACCACCATTATGGATATATATACGCCTCTACGGTAGTACGCATCTTTCTTTAAAAGAATCGACTCAGTTAGTGGGACATTGCATGCAGAATCATCTACGAGTTGATGGCCGAATCTACTTGCAGAAGAGAGGCATACCAGTGGGTTCATCTATATCGGGATCACTTGAAGAAGTCGTGATGAAACACTTCGAGCTCGAAGATTTCCAGATATTCAGACTTGAAGTATGGATGACGCACCTGTTGTTGTACCTCAGATTTAGCTTTACCAGTTCCACACTTTGGTTAGCGTAAAAGATAGGATAACCTTTGCGGGCAAAGAAGAAAAAAGTTCGCTCTTGGCTTTTCTCGATGTTTCCAAGTTGAACAGCACTCACGCTTGATCGCAGCCTTCACATCCAGATAGACTTTCTAGCCAGCATCCCGAAGAATAAAGAATCAACCTCGCGTTTCGCTCTCATTCGAGCTCGTCAGTAGTGCATATCCTTGCCACGACCGGGATTTGGACTCCGACCATTCCAATCATGATCACTGACGTCACATTAGACACGACTGAATTATCAAATCTGAACGCTCAACCACTTACGCTAGTGAATAGTGATCAGGTTGCACAAAAGTCTCGAAGGGAGACGCAGTAACTGTCTTGTTAACTCCGATAGATAATTCCGCGATTAAGGCTTCCGAGACAGATCGAGATCACTGATCTTTCTCAACCTGCAAGGCGATGTTTCAGATCGCTGATGAGTAGTCGGGAATTTGGTTTATTTTCAAGTTGAAGATCACCCACATTTGATCGTAGCCTTTGCATTCAGATAGACTTTCCAGCCAGCCTCTTCCGAAAAGAAACACTAAACTCGAGTACCTTTCCCATTAGATCTCATCAGTAGTGCGGGGTTGTCGATTGGAGTTAACAGGACAGTTATTGTGTCTCCTGGCTGGAAAGTCTTTCTGGATGTGAAGCATGCGATCAAATGTGGGTGATGGTCAACTTGAAAATAAACCAAATCCCCGACTACTCATCAGTTTCTCGGTGTGTCGATCACAAGAGGACCTGATGACAAGCTAGCAACTATTGTCCATCGTAAACCGACAACTGACGTCATTCTCAGGTTTGATAGATATCATGCAGCAAGTCAACTTAAAAGCAGCCTAGAAGCATTATTTCTAGGTGCAGATATGCATTGTGCCTCAACCGAACTCAGACAACAAGAACAAAAGCACCTGTTCCATCTGCTTAGTTCCAATGAGTACCTCGGTAGCTTCATAAAGCCACCTATCAGAAGGTCCACAAGAACTGATCATACAGAACCCAAAACGCGGATGGCAATGTCATATATTCATGGTACCTCCGAAACAGCACAAAGAATGCCCCAAACACTGTGCATCAAACCATCACATTGGCCTAACTTCACGATATGTTCAACTTCGGTGAACGCCAATGGTCATGTAATTGCATGCGACAAATTTAGCCCACAAATTTGCCGCATGTATTGCAACAGTGTCGGAGCAGAGTTCGGAAGAAGGGAAGAAGTTGGAGGAGGGGGTGAAACAAATTCACCGG
>QNGE01008850.1:0-14963 GCA_008508345.1 Paragonimus westermani | reverse complement strand
AATGGTGGGCTAAGCTGGAAGTGGCGGTCTGTTGACCTGCCACCGTATACTTTGGAGGTGACTGTTCGAGTGCTGAAACGTCATTGTGCGTACATTGGTCTCATTACGTCGTGGTAGACGAATTTCATAGCTTCCTCTGAGCATGATTGATTTTCCGAATGTTGTCTCATAATACTGTCATTCGCTGACATACACATTTTCGTTTTTCCCATATAATTTGTTACGGGCGGAACTGTCACGTTCATGGTGTATTATTGAGCCATGCGTTTAACGATATGGTACTGAAAACCTGCTATTTCCGTGTTACGTTTTGTGTGACTTCCCAGGTTCCGTTTCCGTTTGGTCTCTGTTTGTGAAAGAGGCTTGATATCTTGTTGCCACATTGTACGATTGCCATATTCTCTTGGACGAAAAATCAACAGAGTTAGCTGACATCTGTTGATTAGCCAGAGGTTGACTTCAAAGTTCTCTCGACTCTCATTTGCTGTATATTCACATGTTTGCTGGCTCTCTGTTCACTCACCTAGATTCGATGAAACAGTTTGTTATTATGACTGCTGCCTGTTTCGATGTATCGTGAGTGCATTGAGAACAAAACTGATGCTACCCACATGCATGATATAGTTTTATTACTTGGTTCATTTTCCATGTAAAGTATCTCATGAGGAAAACGTAGCAGAATGCTTTAGCTTCTTTCCGAATGAATCACGTTTTGGACCTTGAATTAAAAATAACCATAATCGGATTATTTCAGATTCCATTTAGCTGCAGTGCTAAAAACTTTCGGCCCGTTTTCCGACAGAAAGCATTCTGATACCAAGTTGAAAAATTGGTCCAATTAGTCCAATTTCTAACAACTTATTTTGGAAAGTTATCTGTGATGTGCAGCCTTCCATTTTGTTCCCGTCTTGTTCCGCCTTGTGTAGCAGTCAGAGACAATTGATATTCTTGTTTCTCCACTCTGTCCATACTCTCAAAGTTATGCCGCCTTGCGCAATCATTCGTTATTGCTGGCTTTACCTACTTCCATCTAGGCCACCGATTCTTTTGTCAAAGCCTTTGATATAGTCTAACACTTCTGTCCATTGTTTAGGTTTTTAGATTATCAGAAACATCCTGCCTAGCTGTTCTTTATTCTGTTTTGTTCTGAATCCTATCACGTTGCCTGCGTGAAAATATCTAAACGAGACTCATACATCCGCTGCCCTTGAAGCCGAATCGAATGTGCAGGATGACTCTCCCACTAAAAGTATGGCAGATTCCTGATCTAAGCTATAGTGCTCCCAATGAGGGTTTGGGTAACACCGTTATTTTCGGTTAATGTCATTCGGTGATTGTTCAACTGATGAGAGAATCTGCGAACTCGCACAAAAAAGTAGAACAGTCGGACACGACTAAATAAGAGTCTTTTTGGGCTAATTAAATCATTAGGCTATACACGCCTTCATCCACAGACATCTGGTTAGAAAGAACATTTCTTTTTGCAAATGTTACGGACACGCTGGAAAAATATTCCAGTTTCCTACGCTTTACAAGGAATTGCGAGTGAACTCAAAGGACCTTTGTGCGTGTAGAATTTTCTGTTAATAACAGACGTTTGTCATCGTTCCGATTGAAAGTTATATTCCTTGTTAACTTCTCCTCGGTGGGATCGACGCATATAATGAAATCGTTTCCATCGAGGAGTTGACTGATCACAAGACTTATGGTAATGATAGTAGGAAAGTCGGTCAAGCTATCAGGAAGAGAAGTACATCACTACCCCGATTAATGAGCGAGTTCAGCCGTCGTTTGCTTCAATGCACAGTACACTTTATTGTTGACATTTTACCCATCGTTACTTATCCACTTCTTAATTTTTGGCAGAAAAAACAGGAATCCGTCGACTTTTTCAGTAACCGTTAACTATGTTTATTTTGTTCCTTTCGGCACTTTAGGTTAAGTTGAAGAGTGAACTAAGATCGTTGTTCAATTTGATCACGTCGCCTCCTCTATAGAAGGGCTATCTGCCATGATGCTCCGTGAGTGTTTTGCATTCAGAATGTGAGAATAATGCTGCGCTGTCCACACAACAATCAGCTGTGCTAGTTTCCAGTTGTTGATACCCGATCACTGCTGATGTACTGTGGCTCACACATCCATCTCTATCGTCTTCTTCATTGCCGCATTTTCATGTTTTATTGCATTTGTTTCTTCCTTGAGTCGGGTCTGGATGACGTCTTGCGTTAAGGAGTAGTTGCATCGGATAACGGCTTATAGAAACATCTATATTGTGACCAGTTAACGTTCACAGCACACACTTATCTCTGTCTTGATTGGTTGCTAGTTTATATCGTCATCTGTCTATTTCCAGTACCGATTCTTTATCCGAAATCAATTTTTGACTGCATTTCTCTCAACTTTGCTACAGCGCATGCATGCATGCTATCCGTTCCGGGTTTTTCTGTTTGCCAATGTGTGAATTAGTTGTTGTCGCACGCGTGTGCTACGCATGATATACTGAGGTGCATCAGCAACGGAGATGGAATTTCCGTCACTGTCTGTTCGTATCTCCCGCGTTTTATCGTCACGTATTGCTTGTCTGTTGAGCTTTGACATTCTGATTCTATTGACGCTACTTGAATTTGCTCTGAATTGGATGCCTCGTTTTTCTGTGTGAGTTGGCAACTGTTTCTTTCTTCTCACTCACTTGTGATCTGATCCGCTCTTGGCATCACCGACATGCATCACTACTTCCCATTTTCCTGAATTCATTACACAGTAAAATGGGAGTTTTTCAGTGACCCTTCTATGTAACGGTTACTTTGTTTTAAGAAAAAGAACTCTCCTTTTGCCCTACCCTTCAGCTTTCGCTAGCTGCTCCCGTGGATGCAACCGCCGAAAGCGATAACGTTGCCTCACAAAAGGTCCCTCCGTTGCGCATCAAGTTCGCCTCCGGCACACCCACGGACTCGGATGCACTTATGTCTAGCACTGGTTGTGCACCCTCTTCGAGTACTTCTTCAGATGACCACCGGAAGTCTCCCAGTCACGAGACGTGCACCGATGGGGACAATCCTGGGGAAGATGGTAGTAACACCGTTGTCCAAGTTGCTGGAGTCGAGGGCGATTGTCAGTCTATTGCTGCGTCTACTGTGGATGTTCATGTTGGAGAACCCTTTGCAGACAGAAGTTCAGGAACCGCAGATCCCGTCGGCTCACATTCAGCCTCAGATACTGCTGATTTTCAGACAACAGTTTTGGAAACAGATAATCAATCCGAAGGACTAAGTACCCGTCCCCTATCGGCGTCACTTCCTAAAGGGTCGGAGGAGACCGCACACTCTACCGAAGAGGTTTTGGAATATATCAAGGATGCAAACAAAGTTAGTGACTGACAGTTATTTCGAAGCGTGTTACCGAACCGAATCAGCTGTTGACAAATGAGTTCTGACACGAGCCATCCGGTGAAAATCCATGCAGAGCCTGTGATTTTACAAATGAGCACACCTGTTCTTGCACTGTCTCGTATTTACTTCTCTCAGGGGCTTTACAGTTGATTCACGTCCTAGGTTCCTGATCTACATATGTGATTGGAGACCTTATGCAGGTGAACAGTCGAACACGATAGCTTGAATGTTGTTTTTTGTGGACCACTAATTAAGCGAGATAGTGAGTGCCGTCAGAACATTATGTCGCAGGTGCTACCTTACTCCTAGTGTTTGTGTCCACATGTCGCCTAGGTGATAGAAGCATACTGACTTTGACTGTCGTACAATAAATATCATTTATTTTCGTACCATACTACTCTCTATGATTTGTTTGACACGAAAGCGCCTGTATCGTTTACTGAACTATCTCAGTGGTTGTGAACTGATTTGACATTACTGAGCCTACAGTCGGGGAGTGTATTAATTTGTCTTGCACGAACTGACATCATATTCTGATGTGCTTGTACAAAATGAGAATAAAAAAAAACAATTTATAAATCCATATAAACTTCTAGGACGATCTAGGTTTGTCATTTAAACCTTTTTCGATTTGTATTATCAGTGCTTTTCACTCGCGTTTTAAATTCCCGTCGAACCACGGTGATATCGTTTAAACAAACCTTTTAAGTTGAAAACAGTTCTGTTCCCAAGTGATTCACTGATCGTCTTCTTTAGTTCAAGAATGCTTGAAACGTGGACGAAATGCGGCTATGAACCATGTAGCTGTGTAGTCTCCCCGATTTTTCACCTCGCGTCTTTTTTTGCTTCATGGTTCTGTTTCATTCAGGACACGCATCGCCATCGAAGCGGACGCACTTTGCGTTCCCACACTGCGGCTTTACGAGAACGCGAAGAACGAGAACGGCACAGTGAGTTGCTGATGGCTTGCTTCCTCTCTTTTCATTCGGCTGCAAACTAATCGGTTCGGCCTTACGGTACCTACTCCGTTGTGACTGTTGTGTTACATTAGATGATTCTGGCTCGCCTCATACGCATACGTACACGTACACAGATCAGATCGAAAATGTTGGACTCTCATCATGAATGGAGTTCAAGTGTGCTCTGTATGGAAAGGAAGGAACACTAACTTACAAGATCAGATCACCTAGTTGGAGCGGCGAACAAAAAGCACGACGTCGAGAAGTTCGTATCCTGAATCGGTTTCTCCACTGCTCATATGGCGTATGGCTTAAGGCATTAGGAAGGAAGTAACATTCAGTCCGACATGACGGCACGGTTGTTGCTGCTCCTGTGACTTCTTTGTCTGCTGTGTAGGCGCTTCCCTTTGGATTGTGACCTAAACTGAACTGTGTGTTTGGAGTATCGTAAGTGTGTTCACGTACTCGTTCGGCACAAGCCTACATTAAAAATCCCTGAAGTCACAGTCAATTCACTATAGTTCAGAAAAAACGGCGGCTGTTAGCAGGCGACATATAGGCTGTTACTTCAACATTTTTATGATTTCGATCTACGCATTCACGTCCACCAGTCAACCCTGCTTTTTTTCTTAATTTATGGCTCATGCGCCCCAGGCTGGACGTCACAACCCTTATCACAACTTTGGTCAACGCAGTCCCTCTGTGCTCCTGATTCATTTATTACACATGGAAAGCGACTGCTTAACACCCACTTTCGTGGGTATTTTCAGTTGTCCACGCTAGCTGAGATAGTTGTCAAAACATGGACTACCACCTAACCACTTCCTTTGCAAATTGTTGGCATCGGGTCAGCAAAGTTAACGGAAAGCCGTTATAAATTCCTATCTGTTCACACTTGTTTTCTTCTTTACCTTGCAGTACTTTTTTCTTATATTATTGCACGTTTGTCACTTATAGCTCTTGTTGGCTGAATATATGTCTGCTAGGTGGTTTCAAGTCTATTGACCAGAGTGTGACACAAATGGTGACAACAAACGTGAAATGTCAGCTATACTGCCCTTTGGTCTACTGTATCCATCGATCCAACTTGCTTGACTCGTTCATCATCATCAGCATCATCGTCATCGTCATAACAGCCATGTGTCTGACTAGATGGTACTGTGGCTCGGACTACCGCTCACCTCAACAACGACGTGGAATTTCTTGAAAGTAAACGCTTCTAAGAAGGTTAAAAATTAGTAAAGAAAGATTAAGCAGACGAACTAGAAGTGGTATTAATGCAAGTACGCCATTGACTGTGGTACGATGCCACCTTGAATGGCATATCTAACCAGCGATTTGAATAATCACAAGGACCCCATCCAGGCAGGTGAAATTTACCCACTTTGCTCAGTGCAGCAGTCGGGGTCTTCACACTTCGTGACCACGTTGTTGTTCGACCACTACGCGGTTTCACCTAACTGTTGGTGGTCTCAACACAATGCTCGGCACGGGTCCGTGCTCCCTCTGCTTCTTCGATGGCCTGGCTGACAGATGCCTTGCATCGGTGATACAAACGCGCCTGAATAGCGCATTTCCTAAGGTGAAGCTTGCTTCCATTCCGCTGGCCTTCTCAACTGGCCAAGTTTACCGAACAGCAATCGGACTGTAGGTGAGATTCTATCAGGTTTATCTCCTGATGTTGGCACGTGAATCGCTATGCAGAATAGTCCATCTGGGAGCTCCAGAGAGTTTCCGTGCACCCGGTGCTTATTGTATTGATGATCTGCACCATGGTACGCCACATTTTCTGCTGTCTGCACTGCTTTTGAGCTTCCTTCTCGACAGTGATTGGAGTCCGCGAGATTATTTTCCGAGGTAGATTGCTGTACATGCCTCAACTCAATTGTTGCCATTTTGTGGACCACCCGCCGTTGCGGTTGATGTGTTTTTGTCCATTAACATTAAGATCGAAGCGAAAGTATATTAGCGACCTGAATCTGTACCTATTCCAAGAGGATCGGTAGTTCTAGATAGAGCCACGTCACCTGTAGCCAGTAATCGTGCACCATATCTCAGACCAACCTTATCTGTGGAAGGAGCGTTCTGGGTGTCACTGTGATACACATGATGTCCAAAATTGGTCCCGGCTATATCAAACGTACTAGATGCATGCACGTACCAATCACCTGCGCATATCTGGATGTTACAATACTAGTCTTGTCTTTGTTATTGATGGAGGCTGCATAAACATAATCTTTATCTGGAGCTAGCAGAACTTGCTAAACGGACAGCACGAAGCTTAGTTTAGCCAGAATCCAATCTACCAGTGCAAAGTGGGCCATCGTGCACCGTCTCCGACCTGAATGAGCGCGACCGTTATAGAGTTATCCGAATCTTATAACTTGTATAAACCTGAGAGTATGGTTGTCTCTGATTTGACCGGTTAACTATTGTCCTTGTTTCTGACCTCTGAAATAGTTGATGCATCAGTGGATTAGCGTAATGACATGATTTATTCGTCACATGTAGGCTGGTGTATTGCTAGGACGCTCACATCTAGGAAGGAGAACGATTTTGGTTTATGAACGAAAATCCCTGATTCATCAGGCAGCACCACAAGACAGTAGGTTAGTAGCTGCCCAGGAGTTGGAGTTCAGCCGGAAATGTGGAGAACCAAAAGACTGTCGTATGAGATCTGTCTGTTGACTTGCTTAGCGTGATTGACTATTGATAGGGTCTTCACCTAATTTTGCCCATTGAGTTATTCGGCGCATCCTGTCGTCTCAAGGTTCACTCTCTTCGTGACTGTGCTGGTCTCCGTTTCTAGTGGTTATTACTTATCAGGAATGCTTTCATGGGAATCATTGTGAATCATCATGGCCAGTGAATTAGTTGTTCCAGAGTTTTGTTCTTTTCACATTTTTTGCTCGTCTCTGTTAATGGCCCACGTTGTTTTGTACCATGTTTGCCTCTTTGCAGCCGACACGACTCCCATCAAAAAGAGAAAAATAAAACAGCGCATTGAAAACTCCATGGACACTGGCACCCATTCTCAACCACACCTACAAACACATCGCAATTCTAACGCTTCGTGTACTGGCCAGACCACAAGTGTCGCAAACTCGAGTGCCATTGCTACGGGTCGCGTCGAAATTGATTCACTGCACTCTGAATTCATTGTGCACTCCGAGATAAATATTCCTGATGCTGTTGTGCAGTCCCATGCTGACCAACCATCTGTAGTACCCAAAACAGACGCTTCCACGCTTCTCACTTATCCTGGTCCCAAATCCTCTGACTCAGATCGAGGGATGACTGATGGGCAAATGAGATCGAAAGCGTGTGATTCGCCTCCGATTGTGGTGTGCCAGAAACCATCTGTCGCCAGCACTTCCAATTCACATGTGAAACCGGAAAACGTGTCGGAGACGGAGGGCCAGGTCAGCTATCTCATGTGCCCTGTTGCGCCGGACGATGATAAGCGCAATTTACAACTGTTGATGTTCGAAAATCCGTACGAGAAAGCCGCAGCATTGCAGAAAAAAGTAAGTGTATTTCTTCGCCTTTTCGAGGACACTGGTTCTGCACACACGTACAACATGGTTGCTCCTAAGGTCTCTGTCATTTTTGTCTTGGACGCACTACATGCCACATTCCCATATGTTTCGTTTAGCCCACCGACTTTTAAAACAAACAGCAGTCTTTAATTGATTCTACCGTTTTTCTAATAGTGTTTCAGGGCGTCTTTGGATGCTATTATTGTCAAACCCTCCCCAAAAGCCTAATCAGTGAAGCTTGCACTGTAAATTCTTGTTTCTTTGAATAATATCCATTTTTTCAGTCTCTTCCGTTCCACTCACTTTCTATAAACTTTGTGTTAATAGGTTACAGTTGGATATAGTGGAAGGTTTGGAGCAAATTTTCTAGAGTTTCTCGTATGGGTAAGAATTATTGAAGTGACTAGCTGTTGTATTACACTGTAAGCAACATGAGTCATACCCGAAAGACCGGCATTTCAGTTTGTCATATTCGTCTCTGAACTGGTTAGGGCAATGTGCATCACTAGAATGATTCTGGGATTAGTTAACTGCCACGTCTGCGGTGTGTACGTGGCACGGTGTACTGTAGCCTTGTGGACATTGATATAACACAATTTTCCGTCTTCTGCTTGTCATCCCAACTCTTCGTCTAGTCGTCCTTCTCGTGCATTGTTCATAGTCGTCTAAAGATTATTTTGAATTCAGTCGATATTGTCTGCACTGTTTATGCACTTAATTTGATGTGGTTGAGGAAACCAAAGTTTTTTTAAATTATCCTCGACGTCTCCTCTTTGTTGCGGAAACGACTTAAAAAAAGCTGGATACTCGGTCAAATGTTGTGATTTATCCACCAGATTTTTCTATAAAATTCTTTAGCATTTTAATTTCTAATCTCATGACTCGTAACAATTCGAGTTGCAATATCCATGTTCTGGCTAAAGCTGTTTATGGTATACGTGCTTTTATGTATGCTTGTTAGGTCGACGAAGCAAAGAGGTTCACCAGTTTGATTATGAAACTTGTTTTTGTCGGCCTTTTCCTGATTACCAAGTTTAAGCAGTTTAATGATATCCAGTTCATGCTGCGTGCAGAGTGACACAGGATTGAACATCACACTCTGTGCTGACTAAGACGTTAACTGAACGGGCGTCTGTGTTGTGTGATTACTGTCAAAAACAATTTCCTAGAGTACATGCATAACCGAAGAACGTATTACCTACTGTTTGAATGTTTTCTGTTCTGGCGTGTTTCATTTCTGACCTGGCACTTCTTGCTTTTATAATACCTTAGGTGTCAAGGCTGTTTTGGCTTATTTCTCTCTATGATTAATATCTACGTTGGTTACTCCGGAGAAAATCTTTTGCAGTTTTTTTCAGCCTTGTGATTGTCGCGAGTTTTCATTGAAATAACATCTCATTGGTGGTGGATAGACAGTCTGTTTCTCATTACGGAGTTTCATTTCAAGAACAAAATTTTAAACTCTATTCACACCTCTTTTATCCACATTTCTTCTGTGTTGGATACCAGCAAAACAGGTAACGGTTTTAATCAATTCATCAGGCTCGTAGGTCGGCAATCGCTTGAGCAGGTTTGCTCGAACAGATGAGTGAAAAGATTTAAAAGTAACGGTCAGTCTTCTTAGTCGATAAGGCGAGTGAAAAGTGTTCATCGATAAGGCATCTGTTGTAGTTTTAATTGCACCGTTGAAATTGATCAAATTTGGCCTTTCGAGCGACATTTTTCCGTTGTTACTGCTCAACTAACGTTCCAAAACCACTCCAATCACGTTTTGGTATGTCCTTATTGTCGCTGGTTCGAATTCAGTCAGAGCCCAGACTTTTTTCTAAGTTAGGTCTCATCGTCTTTGTTTAGTGTCGTTAGTTATATATGGAAGTGCGAAAGTTCGAACCACCTATGTGTGTGCTACCCGTAGCGATTCCTATTCACTCGAAAACTAACCGGTCCCGTAGTCACCGCGTTTAATGTGTCTGATGTAATCGTTGTTTTTTTATCCCGAGTGGTTATTTCAGTTTTTTTTGAGTGCATAATCGGATCTGTTAGTTTTTAGAAGGAATGAGTTCTTTTTTAGTTGTTGAAATTGGCGATTTGTTTCTTTAGATGGGAGTCTAGGACAAAGGCGTAAATGCTGTACAGTGCACCAGCATGAACAAAAGCCGTCATTCGAATCACTCGTTATTTTGCTGGCTATCGAACTCTTCAGTGGTCGTTTGATTAGTTATTCCGATTTGCAAAATCCGTCCATGCTTTTCCACGTGCGCAACAAGGGATAATTTTGGTCTCTGTCTAATGTGGACCAGTAGATTAGTATTAGGCATGCGTATTCAGACCAACTGCTGCTCATCGATGTCATGAGTAGTTTCTTACAATGTGTCGTGATTTGTCGGTGCTGTTTGAAAACATTACATACTTGATATTGGGTTTGCATGCAAAGTAAGTTCCCTTATGGAGCTGTTACATGTTGAAAGAGAATTTAGAATCTAGTCAGTTGATCTCTACAAAAAGGTGCAGTACTGCCTGATATAATTTAAATGTATGCGCGTACGTTCAGTGTATTAATGTATTCTCTGTCCTAAAATTGATTGGTGCGTAAGGCTTATTTATTTGTTTGTGAACCTAACAGTCCAGCGATGTATCGTTAGCTGCACAGTTACCCGTGTGGTTGACAACCGTATACGCACGTGCGTGACCCCAGACAACAATTTATTTGTTGATTTGCTTTTAGCCATGTTAAATGACAGAAACTGTCAATGACTTTTATAGTCAGATTAGAGACACGATTGCGCTCTACCACAGGCTCATCTCTCACAACCTTTTGATTTTATCAGTCATTCAAGTTGTCTGAGCGTAACGATAGCTCGACTGGTTTTCTAACCGCATTTTTATGCTGGAATGTCTTGCTAGCTTTGGGGGGACTCGTGTCATCTTTGTTGTCACATTTGTAGTTTCCGATACCAGGTTAGAAGCTTTACTCCCATGGTTATTCTAAAACTATTTTTCGTTAGTGCCAAATTGCGTCTGTTGATCTTATTTGCCCAGCACACTGTTTCTTACCGTTGTTTGCAATCGTTGTTTGCAGTCCACTTTTTAACTTGGTGAGTTACAGGCTACGTTGTAATCCAGAGCGGGTTTTCTGCACATTCATCTTCATTGAAAGATTGTCGGCTAGGTCGGTGGTGGGCCAGTGGGACAGGTTGTCCACATGCACATGGAACTAACATTTATAGTCCCTCGTCTCATTAGTCCTCCAGTTGCTTTCCCCTTTTGTAACAACCGCAGATAGGGAAGTGCCTCGGGTCATTTGGAGCTTAGGATGGCTCTGATTTTCCTACTCAGCTTCAAACATAACTGTAATCATGTTAATGTGGTTCGATTACAAAAGAAGGTTTGTTTCAGCTGATTTGTGTGCTTAGACCTGATCACAATCTTCATTCAGTGCACGATAACCTATACCGATGGAACTTGAACGCGGAGAACAGTAAATTGCGACTAATTGTTACCAATATAGCTACCAGTTATCAATGTCTTTGACGATCTTTCCTGTTAAGTGTCTTTCGCTTGCTGTCGTGGATAGCCCAATTAATGCCGAATGTGCATCTCTGACTTCTGTGGTCAGAAAATTTTCGTCTGGACAGTTAACCTCCCTTGATTGGGAATCACTCAAACTCACAACACTGAACAATAGCTATGTAACTATTAACAAACACGCAGTCCGAAATCCCCAAGGCTCGGTTACTGTTTCATATTTATTGCGTTGTAATTAGCTAAATGATCAACCACAGAAAACGTTTTGTGTGTTGCTTTGTTTTTCTTGTGACTTCAATGACTGTTTTCCAAGAGGAACAGGATATAGCCTAGGGAATGTTTTTGATCGCGATTTTCATCGCATGTTGTCCTGCTGAGGTGGCGTCCAATTAAAAAAGAGAAGCAGTATTTTGGATGCATTCTGTTGAACCGGTATGGTGCAAGAATATACCGAGCGGTTTCATTCTTGTAGGTTTTACGAAGTGTTATCTGAGTGCATCGTCAACAGTCACATGGTTGCTAGTGTCTGTTTAGTGCGGATAGTGACGTCAGGTACATTCTCGGGGGCTTGATCAGCGTGTCGCGATACATAGTCAGCTTCATTTTGAACTGTTTGTTCGATCACCTCTAAGCCAGTTAGAGAAAACACTGACCAATGAAACGCGGGATCTGGAGAGGAACCCGAAGTAGAAAAAGCCGGCCTGCGTGAAATAATTCCTGGCGTCAAGTAGGTGTTCCATGTTGTGTTGTCAGTACGACACTCCATTTTATCCCTTTGAGGCTTCTCTCATGGAATCCGCATTGCATGAGACGACACTGATGTGCTAACTTCTGAAGGGATCTTTAATGAAATGCTTGTTTTCCTTTTTACAAAGACTGCTTTCTCAACTTTCTGGCTGATGGCCTTCTTAGGGGAGGCTGTTGTACCGGGAATGTAGAGAATTTTTATCATAATGTTCATCGCTTTCGTTAACGAATTTGGTCGCATTGTTGACTGACCTGTCACTCATGCTGATATTACATTTGATAGTGTTTAGTCGTTCTGTTCGTTGACTTTCTTATTCGTTTTGTTCATCTCCGTACTGGACGTATACAGCTGAAAGAACTCGTCAACAACCTAGTGGAGGTCCACCCAAAAGCTCCATGTGCATTCGAACAATACTTATTGGTGTCTCGAAATTATTTACTCGCCAATGAGACACCGTCTTTGGTGAAAAAGGTGAGAATTCTCGATTTTACATCATATATATTTACATAAGTGGATGATTGGATGGCATGGGCAGTGTAGCTATATCTCTTTTGTGAGTTGCGCATGTCCAGCCGAGTTGTGAACTAGCGAATCCATAATCAGAGAGTTCTCACTTCTGTTGTCCTGGTCTTTCATCGTCGGTTTTATGTGACGTATACCATAATTGACCAAGTGAGTGAACACACAGTTAGCAATCACTTTTACTTCAGGTTTTCACTTAAGATGGCTACCTGCTTCCAAGAGATAGTTGTGAGCACGTGACACCATGTAGAGCTCACTTCACTATGAGCTTACGACGTACCGTTCGTAATGGTGATCCGTTAGCTGAACATCCTCGCTCGTAGTATAACATTTTGGTAGCTTGGGTAATATGATGTTCATATTACCGGTATGCAGTAGACACCTTAGTCAATATAACTCGAGCGCCACTCACAAGTGCTTGTAGCTTTGACACTCACGTTCGCGTAGACTCTTTAGACAGTCCTCCCAAAAAGAGGTTAAACTCGCGCTTCGTTCATGTTTGAGCTCTCCAGTAGTGCATACTCCCACCAAAACTGTTGAGCATTACTCACAAGTAGGCGTTTGGATATGATGATTGGGTCGTACCGACTGTGTAGTCAGTGGCGCAGCAATTGGCTTATTTGTGTGATGTGCTTACCTTCAATTGAGCTCGGTTTCTAAGTTACCCGCAGGTCTTCGTTAATATCTTCGTTGGACACCATTCCAGACTGTAAAACCTATTTACACGAGTCATCTGGCCTGGACTTTCATCTTCCCCTTTAATTGCATTGCCACACACTTTCTCTCATGTGTTCTTGTTTTTTATGTCAAGACACCACCGCTTCAGTTGGATCCCATCCTGGTTGAACTCTTCAACGAGCAAGAAGAGGAACGATATGCGCAGGCTTTGAAGCATCAGTCTGAACGAGTTAGTCTTAACGTTCATTTTTCTTGTTCACCAATATTTTTACGAAGTGGTTATTTGGCTGCTGATTCCATGTCCCGATTTCAATTGCGGTTCTATTTTTAATCTGTTTCTGATGTTCGTTATCCTGTTATCGTCGTTCGTTAGGAGCATCTGCGATTATGTGCAGAACAAGCCCGTCTGAGAGCACAAACTAGAGCTGCTCTGGCCAATTTCTCCAAACCGCTTTCTTTCTGCTCCGTATTGGCTTACAAGGATTTGACCTACGTCCCGCCTACAAACAAGAACGAACAGCGAGTTAGTGTTGTGTTTTGTATTTCATCTAACAGTCTCTTTGCTGTTGGGCGTGTGTTCATGAATGAACTGAAATTGATTACCGTTGTTCCCGTTCTGACTGGTAAAATGTGCGGTTGGATTGATTTGTTGTCGTTTTATGCTGATTCTCCAACAGTTTGCCTTTTTTATATCAAAGTAGAGGTATTGCCTTCCCTTCAAACCTGTATCGATCATAATACTGTACTTACCCGAGTGGAACGACTCGATTGTTTGTCGCATTGGGTGCGGGGACTTCGGTAAATCACCTTTTAGGAATCCAGACACCAGCCCCTTTTTACTCAAGAGTGATGACTAATCATATGTGATTGGGTTTCCACGCTCAGGTCATCCGGTGGTTACCGGGGCCTCACTATACCGGCTGATCTACCAGCGTCGCATATCGATTTATGACAACGTTTCCTGATAGTTTTCGTGTATCGAGGTTCTTGATAGTTCGACCTTATTTTAGGGTTATGAATTATGGCGATTTTTGTTTCACCTTCCTCCCGTTTTGTTTCACTCAAAGCGATGGTATCCTTCCGCACGCTATCCAACCTATCCGAATAAAACGAGAACGACTGCAGTGTCATGCGTCCAGAATACACTATCGAACTTCAGTTGTTACAACGGAGGGCATAACGAGTCACCGATATCCTGACTTTCTCTGCGACTTTTTGTACGCTAAGTTTGGTCATGTTTGTGCAGTTTCTTTTCTTGGAATTGATTGCTGAGCTGCATATCAGCTAATGTACTCCGACTGTATTTGTACAAAATTTAATGACCACATGAAGCAACAAACGTGTCATAAAGTCAGTGTGGGAGGTAAGGAAGATGAAGGACGTGAGGAGAAAAAAATGAACTGAACCGATGTACACAAAGATTCGTAACGCAAGTGCTACTGGTTTTTACCCTTCACCACATCAGATAGCGTTCCTCAAACTGCAACCAGAAAACGGAGAGCGCCCTACCGAAGCGAGCATCGGCTTGAGTGCATTCAGACCCTGAACCCAAATTATATGCTGGCAGGTCAACAGACCGCCACTTCCAGCTTAGCCCACCATT
>QNGE01008849.1:0-14963 GCA_008508345.1 Paragonimus westermani | reverse complement strand
TTGGGACAAATGAACTATATGGCTGACCTCAACTCGGTGACAACGCCGGAGCGTATTGTGAGAGCCCTACCCGTTCACCTGCAACGTAAGTGGGCAGGAGCCCCTGACCATATCTCTGGTATGACACGAGATCCGTCTTTTGGTGAACTGACCGAGTTTATCTTGCGTTGTGCGAGAATTGCAGGCAGCAGGTTTGGTCAGGTAATCAGTGAAAGTGAACGGGAGGAATCGAGGGCAGCACATCCGTCTGAGGGCAGTGGACTATGTACAGAAAGTCCACTTTGAGTCATCCAACCTTCTCGTTAGCCGAGACCGAGCCAAAGACCCTCAAGTCAGTTGCGTGTTGTGCTCTCAGAAGCATACCCTCGAGGCATGTGAGTCCTCTCTAGCTATGAGTGTACCCATGAGATGGGACATCTTACGACGACTTGGATGTTGCCATGTTTGTCTCAAATTATACCACCGAGCTTAAGACTGCAAGGTCAGGTCGCGTTGTGGTGTTGTCGGTTGCGGCGATAGTCACCACAGCCAGCTGCACAGCAATCGCACATAACCTATGACCGAGATAGGTAGTAGACATCAGGTTACTTGCAATGTGGCTAGCGCAGTTGAAAAGTATACAATGCTGGGCATAGCACCAGTGAGAGTCGACTCGATACACGATCGAATCTCAACGTATGCGTTCTTAGATCCCAATTTCGACACCAATCTAGTAAAAGGGCCTCTACTTGAGCGTATCGGCGTCGCTAGCACTCAGTCCACCTTGTCTGTCACAACTATGAACCGGTTAACCACCACCCATTGCAAGACTGTCCGCCTGAGGATTGTTTCTTTGGACGGACAAGAAAAAGTCGACACCGGCAATGCTTATTCAGTTGCCGATCTATCCATACGATCTGTCCCGTCGATAAAGGATGAAACCCAAAGATGATCACACCTGAAAGATCTTTATTTCGACGAGATTCACGACGCAAAAGTGACCATCCGTATCGGATGTGACGCGCCAGGAGCTCGCTGAGTTACGGATCAGAAACTCGGACAGCTTGGCAGCCCTACGCCGTCAGATCGTTACTTGGTTCGGTTCTCAGCGGTCGCGTGAAATTCTATCGATTAATTGTGTCTGTCATGATGGAATCAATCTGACAGGGACGGTCACCAGGTTGTACGATAAGGAGTTCAGCGATACCGTGACATCCGAACCGTCTCTTTCTCATGAAAATATCACAGCTCTGTCGATTGTGCGTAATTCAGTGAAGTTAGTCGATTGGCATTATAGAGTGCCTCCTACATGGCAAGATAAGACGACGGTTTGGAGCGACAAGTAGGCTTTGGAGTCAAAAAGATTGTCACGTCTGCGCAAACTATTTCTGCAGGATGAAAATTTGAGGTTACAGTACAACGCATTCATTAGCAGCCAAAGTGACAAAGGTTACGTAGAAGAGGTTACTATGTGTCGGCCTGAGCCAATTTGTCCCAGGCGGTGGTATCTACCACATCAATCCGTGGTGAATCCTAAAAACGTTGGCAAATTACGAGTTGTATTTGATTGTACCGTCAAGTTTCAGGGTTACTCACTAAACGATAGACTCTATCAGGGACCGGATACGACCGCTGAGCTGGGAGGTATGCTGCTCAGGTTCGAGCAGAACCTATTGCCGTTGCAACATTCACTGAGGAAATGTCCATGCGAGTAAGAATACCTGAGAAGGATTGGGGAGCGGTCCGCTTCCTTTGGTAAGCAGATGGTAACCTGGACGTGCAGCCTACGGAGTATGGGATGAGCGCGCATCCGTTCGAAGCTAGGTCCTCCTGTTTCTGTGCTAATTTCGCCCTACGTCAAACAGCCGACGATTATGGGCACCTGTTTGACGACGTGATGAAGATGGCAGTGAAAAATAAATTCTACGTCGACGATTGCCTCGTGTCATTGCCGGACGTTGAGGTCGTCGAGCGATTCGTAATGCAAATCTGTGGTCTGCTTCAGAAAGGAGGTTTTTGGTTATGGAGGTGGGTCTCAAACAGCAGAGGAGTGTTGGATACCATCCTCCCCTCAGAGCGCGCCGACATTTTGCGGGAACTTCGGACTGAACCCTCACCGCTTGGTCGTACCCTAGGTGTTCAATGGGACGCAGAAACTGATTATTTTGTGCTGAGTTTCTGCCTATCGGATGAACCTATTACCAGAGGCGTCTTATTATCATGCCTGTCCACCATATACGATCCACTGGGATTTGTCTCACCGTAGTTACTGCCAGGGAAACGCTTGCTGCGAGCACTGCGTCCAGAATTTCTGGGTTGGGACGAAACATTGAATGCTATCTACGAACTTAAGTGGGAAGACTGGTACAAAGGCGATCTGCCTGTCCCCTGCTGTATGCGACCTGATAAAACTGTCGATCCTGGGAGCGTGGAACTGCACGTCTTTTGTGATGCATCGAAAGTTGGCTACGGCGCCGTGAAATACGCTTGCTTCCGCACAGTCAACGGAGAGCTGTGTCCATCATTGTTGTCTGAGTAGTCTAAAGCGGCTCCAATGAAAGCGAGTTCCATTCCCCGACTGGAATTGGTTGCTGCGGTTCTGGCTGTTTGTGGTTACGAACTTTTGACCACTAATTTAAGGTCAATGCTCACACGTGCATATTTCTGGAAGAACTCCGTGATCGTACCCTATTGTATTACCAATAGCTCTACTAGATCTAGTACGTTTGTTGTAAAAAAAATAACCGTCGTACACAATTCGAAATCCCTCGATCACTGGCGACAAGTGAGGTCGAAAGACAGTCCAACAGATAGCGCCTCTCGTGGGGTGCACAATCACGGAGGTGTAGAAGCCTGGTTATCAGGTCCTACCTTTCTAACACAACCATCTGCAGCTTAGCCCAAAGCGTTCGCCATCGTAAATCGACCCACTATGGTGGAGATGAAGCGACCATCGGCTCAGGTGAATGTGATTACAGTGAACTAGATCTCTGTCTTCGGTGCTCAGTATTTCGAGCTGGCCTAAACTTCTACATACTACAGCCTGGCTGTGCAGATTCAAGACATATTCGCCGTCTATGAAGCGTCGAAAGATTGGCGCTACGGTTGATACAGGTCGCCTAAAGTTAAGCGAAATCCAGTCCGGTGAGAAAGATATCATCCGTCTGGTTCAGAGGGCTAGCTTTCCGAACGAACTGTCCCTCATGATGAAGTTGCAGGAGCCTGAACAAACAGTTCAGTTGCCAAAATGAAGTCTACTTCGCAAGCTGAACCCTACTTTGAAGGATGGGATAACGCGAGTGGGTGGACGACTGATGCTGGCTAATATGGAGTTCCAGCTGAAATGCCCAACAAATCCTCCTAAGCGTCACCGTCTGAACTGGTTGTCAACTACTACCATATGTTGGAAGGGCATTGTGGTGTGTCACATGTCCTTTCGTTAATCAGGTGTTGATGTTAGATTATTCACGATCGGTCCGCTGTCAGATGCGTCATCGGAGCTTGCTTCCACCGTCGCTGTCTGAACGCCACCGCGGGCGAACAAATGATGGCTCCCTTGCCACCCGTGCGAATAGAACCGGGTTGGCACCCGTTTGTCAATGTTCTTGTGGACTATTTTGGTTCAATCAGTGTGAAGAAAGGTAGGGGCAGGGAAAAACGGTATGGTTGTGTCCTAACCTGCCTTCAATCCAGAGCTGTCCACCCACGAGGTCGCACATTCCATGAGTACTGATTTATTTCTTATGGTTTTGATGCGTCTCACTGGGAGACGGGGTTGCCCTACCAACTTTTATCCCAACAACGGGTTCAACTTCACCGCTTCAGACAAATAACTCAAACGATGGACGAGTAGCTTAGATCACGCTCCCATAAACAGCAAATTACTACAAAAGCATATCCAGTGGATACATAAAGAACGCAATTTTCGTCCGGGAGACTTCGCGTTGATGACTTCTGAACCCCTACCAAGAAATACATGACCTTTTGGTGTGATAGTCGGTTGTGATGCTGACAAGGACGGTTTGGTGCGGACTGCCGTTGTAAGGACTGATTCCGGTATAGTAAAGCGAGATATCAGACGTCTGTGCCTTTTGGAGGAAGGAGTGATGTAGGCGAGATGAGTGCAGCTGGAACCTAGTCCGTATTGAGAGTGCAAGGTGTGGGCTATAGAGAGCGGCTTGTGCCTGAACGGGCCTTTCAATGTCGGACACTCAAGGAGCTCAAGAAGTGGGAGTCATGGAGAAGGGTTTTCAGTGTAGTAGTTCCTTGGATTTGGCGTCGCGCTGTAAGCCTGATGGATGTTGGGTCCACCTTTTTTTGGAGCTCAGCTCGTCCCCACTGTTTTGAATTTGTTGACTGCTCGGAAGAGCTCCTTTTGGTATGGTTGCCTGATTGTGAGTAATGTTCATATTTAGCCCGTTCATCAGCAAATGTTAATCCATTCCCTGGACACGATCTGTAGATCGAAACTGTTGAGGTTGTCTGAATATTCACCTCGATAATTTGTTCAATAGTACTGTGGCATTACGATTCAATCTTGTTTTGAATATTTGGGATCATTGGATTATCGCTATGCGTTGCTCAACATCTTTTTGGAAAATCGAACAACTACAGCGTCCGCTGACCACTCGCGACAGCTTCCCATATGGACTCAGAAATAAGGGTTCCACTGTGTTAACCTTGCTCGGTCGGTAAAAGATACGCGCAAACCACCTGGTTGTATAATATTCTTTTATTTTTAATAAGTTTGCGAATGAAATCAGAGACGGCGACAACAGTCAGTTTTTTATAAAGGGAGTGAACAGTTATCTTAGACTACCAAACACAGTGTTTCTCTTCATACCCTGTGAATCTTCTAATGATTTTTGGAGTGTGGTCTGGGAAACATTTGGCCGCCCGCTGCAGTTGACTACATACCCTTGCCCACTGTCTGTCCCCCTCGAAGGCAGCTTAATCGAAACGGTTCGTTGTATCCGTATCATTCACTCACCCGCATCTACCATGCTATCCATTGCATGGTCACGGAACCGTTAGGGAATTATCATTTCAGTCACGTGCACGCGTCACCCAGGCTGCTGAAGGATACAAAATTGACGTTCTTTAGTAAATCCGGCCCAATGATCTCACGTGAGCTATCCTTATAACACACACATGGGAAGACAGGTTTATAATCCATATGGATACTTTGTCGACCCATGTGTGCATATATATTCGCCTGTGATAATCTACCATATCTTGTACTTATCATGACTATAAGGCTTTTAACCCTTCAGACCACGATTGGTGGTAACCGATATTAACGGATCAGTGACTACCATAAAAACCCTCCACAAAACGTTAAACTTTTTTAATGCCTTTCCTACCTCGAAACCTCCTTGTTAGCTACCTACCAACTTTTACGTGTTATGAAATATAGATCCTTATTTAAACATCGGCCGTATGAGGAAAATGAACGTCAAACTCCTCACGGAGTTCTAATTAGCCCGTTATACTCAACCTAGCGGTAGCTACCGTTTACGTATTTGTCGTGGAACACTAGGACAACTAGTTGACAGCGTCGTATTCTGTTAAACGATGCAAAATTACACATATCGCATTAGGCCGTTGTCAAAAATTAGTTACATATACACTGTTCGCCATAGTAAGTGTGATCGCTCCACATCTCATTTAACCCGCAATATTGCGTTCTTTATCTTAATTCCACGAAACTCCCTTATGCAGGGAAATCATCTCTGACGGGTAAACGCACAAAACGCAGTCTTGACGGAATGATTTATGAGGGTTTCAGTTTCTGAACATTTTACAGCAGTCGACGAGGTCGGGCTCTGTGGTCTGTCTGATCGTTCGCAAGATTTTAGAAATTCTTGTCCCTCTCGTCGAAGCCGATATATTTCATCACTTTTGACAAAACTCTTTGAAGATCCAATCGGGCGCGTTTTATGGTGCTACCTTGATCTATCTGGAAAGTCTCTAACATGTAAGCCGTCCGTTTCTGCTCTGATTGACAGTCACACTTGTGTACCAACTTTAGGTGATATGGACGCATTAGGAAACACCACTCTTCCGAACTAAGGGTTCCAACAAAATCCCTGTAAAAGGAAGAAACACGAACAAGCATGAGTCAAAGGCCCAGTGAGTCACGCACACGACTTCCACCAGTGGAAACTGAAACGGGGCCCACAACAACAGCGTCCTTTGTTGCACAATTCAAATTCAATCTGTGCGCGCTTGCTGGTTTCGGCCGCGCGTTATACATCAAACCATACATGACCATGTGAGAGGTGATTCAGTGTAACATTACGTAGTTTGGGCTAAATCTACAGAACGAGCAAACCATCGTTTTTTCTAATGCGTGCGTCAAATTTCTGAATACTACAGTTCCTTTTGCTGGTGAATTTCACGTTTTTATTACCACTCAGTTATTGTTATGCGTCGCCTGCGCTTATCTGCAATAATCGCGCACATCCGAGCCTGTTTTTCGCATATGCCTTGAGAACTATGCACCGTTAGTATTACCGTTATCCGTATTTTTCGAACGGCGGTGGATAGGCAGTCTCTCAGGCGCGTGCTCTTCTTTAACTCTCCGTTAGCATTCTACCGTCTTTTATTCGTGCGATTGACGAGATAGACAACATCGTCTCGTTTATGAATGGCCTAACTAGGCCCGATGTAAGCCACTGATACAATAAATGGCCCGGAAACCTTCTGTGGATTTAGCCGGTGGTGTCCAGATCACGTATGGGTCCACGACATATGGTGTAAGGATGAAAATTCCTCGCGATCATTGCCCATCGTAACCGTTTGGCTAAAGAGGTACCGGCTGCGGAGAAAATTCGTCTTTTACCGAACGTGACAAACAAATAATATCCAGCTGCATGCGTTTGAACGGCGTAGCCGAACACCACACCGGCTGCTCTCCTTTCGCGGCCATTTTATCCACCGTCAAAGATTTCGTCACAACGTGCTCATCCACCATTTATTGACAAATTTTAAACAGCCTTGTAGTGGATCTACACAGCATATGGAAACTCAGGTGTGAATGGGAAGTCGAAATCTGATGAAAAGGAAAACAAATAACTCACAATAGTTCGTGGAGGCACGTTGGTTTAGTTTTTCACTACGCCAAATGAGGATTCTCACTGATACTTGTCGTGTGTCTTCCAGATAGTCTCGATGTCACCACCGGGATAATTCCAACGACAGATAAATAAATAATTTGCTGAACTAAACCGTTGATTCCGCCGAATTCTAACTCTTCCAAAGATTTGTACGCCACCGACCCTGAACGCGAACAGCACGCAGAACTCGCGAACTCGGAAGTGTAATTTTAAAACTATTGATTACTCTGTGTATCGATTAACCTTGTTCAAACATCATGTGTACATGCGAGGTTGAAGAAGATGGAAAGGCACGAATAACAATAAAAAACGTGAAGTAGAAAATAATGTACAAGACGCTACAGCCTACGTAGTGGAGCATATTTCTCAATACGTATGTATCCTTACATCGCGCGTCGACCGTGCTGCACGCCATCTGTAACTAGAAGTTGACATAACTTCCAGCTTTGGAAATATGACAAAATGTCTATTGACATACTTTTGAGTGTTTGTCCCATGGGTGGCACCTACATTAACAACGTACGAAAAACGTCTGAATGGTTTTATTCGCGTGCGCTGTGCAAGGCAGATATGAGTACATCGGTCGCCTTTACCCTGAAAAGTACACAAAACACACATTGCAGAGAGCATCTCCTGAACGGTCTCAAATGTTCGGTTGCAAATCTCACACAACATACTCACTTGACCCTGAAAGTTCCAACTTGCGCGGGATGTCTCAAATGCTAGCGATCGTGACAAACTTTCCGTAAAAATCCGCTCACTATTAGCAGTCGGTGTATTTTACACGAACAAGCATCTGGGACATTTGACTGCGCTGACAGTGTGCCTGCAGTCTCTAAGGTGAAATGAATATATATATATAATACACATATATATCGCTGATAGCGCGTGGTTCAAAAAAGGCCAGTTATTATTGTGCACTAGTGCATATACCGTTCCCAGCATCTGATTACCCAAATTTACGTGATATATGTCGTATTTTGTCATATTTACTCGCTTCGAGACCTTCTGAACATAACCTATTGATAAAAGTTGAATAGCAAATAGGAATGCCCGTTAAGTCATCTAATCTTCAGAAATTGCCAGTCGTCAAGCGATCATCCCTGCGCAAAAAGAGCATGTTGACGGTAAAGATAGGTGTAAAATAGTTGAATTGTTCAGACAACACCTGCCCCACCCCTGCTATTGCAGGAAAGATCGAGGCCGCTGCTGAAACGGCAGTCGCAACAGCAAATCGTAGCACATCACACAAAAGGGAAAACACTAGACCATGTTCATTTTCCAATACCAACTTCTTTGTAGATCAGGCTAAAAAGGAAATGAGGCTGGAATAACGAAACTACACAGAAGAAACGAGGAGCTTGCCGGAATTTTGCACAAATAAGATCCGCAACTGTGCATGATAAATGCCTCGAGTAACATTCGCCATCAGACCACCCCTAGTCACAAAGACCTTGTAGCCGCCGGAACACTTATTGATAGTGTAGCTACGGAATTACACAAGCGGTTACGGTGTGCAAGCAAACTGGTGGTTTTTAACGTATCTGACAGAATTCCTCTGTTTTCATTGGAAAGGATCTTACTCAAAGCATGTAAAATGGAAGAACAAGGTTGCTACTATTTAAGACTTTGCAAGAAGGTATAGCAGAAGCACTGTCCATTGTTGCTACAGTTCACAAGTGAACTTGTAGCGAACGAACTTTTCAGAAGGCGGGAGAAAATCAGGCGTGACACAAATTTCAAGTTAGTAAAATTGTTTGGCGACGAGACGCCACTCCAAAGGGAAATATTGCGGGCCAATATTTCCCCAAAAAAGAACGCAGTCAACAATCTCATTGATCTGGCCGTAGACTCGACTGCTACACGAGTTCTCTGAACCCGCGAGTTACAGCTGGAAACCCCGTTGCCTCGCCGGTCCAGGCGAACACTGGAGAACAAACCACGTCCAGCTTTGATAATGCTAGGTGCGTTCAAGTTTCCGCAACGAAACTCACAGCTATTGCTAAAAACACACCCTAGTGCCCAACGTCTCCCTCTGTCAACCGAGGCCTTGACTAGAACAAAGGCATCCACAGTTACACAGAACACTGGAAGAAGCAAGTTAAATGCCTCTGATAATGACGCGGCTGCGCTAGCAGAGTCATCCACTTCTCATCAAAGGAATTCCTCTCCGTTATATGGAGTAGTCGGAAATATCAACGGCAAGTCCAAAAAATTCGAACAATGCTTGGAAACAACAGTAAGACCTGTAAGGTGTCTACCGTAGAACAGCATTTCGGATATGCAATATAAGAGAAAACCAAAAGAACTTTACAAGCGTCGTGAATCTGGTTTTATAAACCACATTCTAAGAAACAACGCTTCGCATGTAAAACCGCACAATTTGTCTACCACTACTTCCAGGTCAACCTACTACTAAACTTGGAGTCACAGTTACCATCCATTTTCCGATAGCTACCAGGAACCAAGTTCTTAATATGTATACACCAGCCAATACGTCATCACCTTATTATGTCAACAAAACAAATGTATGCCAAACCAGTTCATTTTTAGTGCACCCGTCAATATTTCATCGACCGCCACCTGGCCCTCCTCCCCAAGTCCCAATCTGTCAGCCCTCCATAATGGCACTTTTCCAGCACTTCCTATCATAGAGCCAAACTTTTACGACATCAACTCGGATATGAACAGAAACTCAGTACATTCTCTAGACCAGGCCTTTCCATTAGATATCTTACAACCCACTGGCCCATCCGCTATGAAGTTTTTCAGCAGTTTATCTGCTGTAACCAATAAAAAGAATTTCGTAAGTTTATTACTAATGAACGCAAGATCGTTGGTTAGAAGGATACACATTTTCAAACCCTTTGTCTCTATCTAATCCCCATATCCTTATCGTAACAGAGACGTGGTGCTCTCCTGACACCCCTGACAGTCACATGAGCATCGTAGGATATCACGTGTTTCAGAGGGATCGTCTCACAGAGCGAGTAGGTGGATGCAACAATTACCTGAAAGAGCAATTTTCCGCAGTCACACTTGATGATACTATACTTCATAAACTCGAGGACTCGTTGTGTTTAACGGTCTCCATTGGTTCTCGCGAGCTTCTTATAGGATGCATCTACAGACAGCCTAATGCTGCGAACAGTGGTGAGGAAGGCCACCCGAGGTGGTTGAAACGTAGAGTATTACAACTTGCTCGAAACGTTGTGTTATTCCCAATCTGTTTATCATTAACATGTTAAACACGACGCTCAAACTATTCAACTTCATTCGTACTACATTTGGTGCGGTTATCTTTAAACAGTAGATAGTTTCATATATTCCAATAATGTGGCGTGGATGGATAAACAGCACCAGACGCGGACGCGTCTTATCTACATCTGTCTCACCCCCAATTAGTGGGCAAAGGATTAGACCAATCCGGTCAGATGCACCATAAATTGACCTAACCACGGCAAATCCAATGTGACCCCTGTTCCTCTGGCAAGGTGATTTCGATTACAATACTCCCGAGGAAGGCCACCCGAGGTGGTTGAAACGTAGAGTATTACAACTTGCTCGAAACGTTGTGTTATTCCCAATCTGTTTATCATTAACATGTTAAACACGACGCTCAAACTATTCAACTTCATTCGTACTACATTTGGTGCGGTTATCTTTAAACAGTAGATAGTTTCATATATTCCAATAATGTGGCGTGGATGGATAAACAGCACCAGACGCGGACGCGTCTTATCTACATCTGTCTCACCCCCAATTAGTGGGCAAAGGATTAGACCAATCCGGTCAGATGCACCATAAATTGACCTAACCACGGCAAATCCAATGTGACCCCTGTTCCTCTGGCAAGGTGATTTCGATTACAATACTCCCGAGGAAGGCCACCCGAGGTGGTTGAAACGTAGAGTATTACAACTTGCTCGAAACGTTGTGTTATTCCCAATCTGTTTATCATTAACATGTTAAACACGACGCTCAAACTATTCAACTTCATTCGTACTACATTTGGTGCGGTTATCTTTAAACAGTAGATAGTTTCATATATTCCAATAATGTGGCGTGGATGGATAAACAGCACCAGACGCGGACGCGTCTTATCTACATCTGTCTCACCCCCAATTAGTGGGCAAAGGATTAGACCAATCCGGTCAGATGCACCATAAATTGACCTAACCACGGCAAATCCAATGTGACCCCTGTTCCTCTGGCAAGGTGATTTCGATTACAATACTCCCGAGGAAGGCCACCCGAGGTGGTTGAAACGTAGAGTATTACAACTTGCTCGAAACGTTGTGTTATTCCCAATCTGTTTATCATTAACATGTTAAACACGACGCTCAAACTATTCAACTTCATTCGTACTACATTTGGTGCGGTTATCTTTAAACAGTAGATAGTTTCATATATTCCAATAATGTGGCGTGGATGGATAAACAGCACCAGACGCGGACGCGTCTTATCTACATCTGTCTCACCCCCAATTAGTGGGCAAAGGATTAGACCAATCCGGTCAGATGCACCATAAATTGACCTAACCACGGCAAATCCAATGTGACCCCTGTTCCTCTGGCAAGGTGATTTCGATTACAATACTCCCGAGGAAGGCCACCCGAGGTGGTTGAAACGTAGAGTATTACAACTTGCTCGAAACGTTGTGTTATTCCCAATCTGTTTATCATTAACATGTTAAACACGACGCTCAAACTATTCAACTTCATTCGTACTACATTTGGTGCGGTTATCTTTAAACAGTAGATAGTTTCATATATTCCAATAATGTGGCGTGGATGGATAAACAGCACCAGACGCGGACGCGTCTTATCTACATCTGTCTCACCCCCAATTAGTGGGCAAAGGATTAGACCAATCCGGTCAGATGCACCATAAATTGACCTAACCACGGCAAATCCAATGTGACCCCTGTTCCTCTGGCAAGGTGATTTCGATTACAATACTCCCGAGGAAGGCCACCCGAGGTGGTTGAAACGTAGAGTATTACAACTTGCTCGAAACGTTGTGTTATTCCCAATCTGTTTATCATTAACATGTTAAACACGACGCTCAAACTATTCAACTTCATTCGTACTACATTTGGTGCGGTTATCTTTAAACAGTAGATAGTTTCATATATTCCAATAATGTGGCGTGGATGGATAAACAGCACCAGACGCGGACGCGTCTTATCTACATCTGTCTCACCCCCAATTAGTGGGCAAAGGATTAGACCAATCCGGTCAGATGCACCATAAATTGACCTAACCACGGCAAATCCAATGTGACCCCTGTTCCTCTGGCAAGGTGATTTCGATTACAATACTCCCGAGGAAGGCCACCCGAGGTGGTTGAAACGTAGAGTATTACAACTTGCTCGAAACGTTGTGTTATTCCCAATCTGTTTATCATTAACATGTTAAACACGACGCTCAAACTATTCAACTTCATTCGTACTACATTTGGTGCGGTTATCTTTAAACAGTAGATAGTTTCATATATTCCAATAATGTGGCGTGGATGGATAAACAGCACCAGACGCGGACGCGTCTTATCTACATCTGTCTCACCCCCAATTAGTGGGCAAAGGATTAGACCAATCCGGTCAGATGCACCATAAATTGACCTAACCACGGCAAATCCAATGTGACCCCTGTTCCTCTGGCAAGGTGATTTCGATTACAATACTCCCGAGGAAGGCCACCCGAGGTGGTTGAAACGTAGAGTATTACAACTTGCTCGAAACGTTGTGTTATTCCCAATCTGTTTATCATTAACATGTTAAACACGACGCTCAAACTATTCAACTTCATTCGTACTACATTTGGTGCGGTTATCTTTAAACAGTAGATAGTTTCATATATTCCAATAATGTGGCGTGGATGGATAAACAGCACCAGACGCGGACGCGTCTTATCTACATCTGTCTCACCCCCAATTAGTGGGCAAAGGATTAGACCAATCCGGTCAGATGCACCATAAATTGACCTAACCACGGCAAATCCAATGTGACCCCTGTTCCTCTGGCAAGGTGATTTCGATTACAATACTCCCGAGGAAGGCCACCCGAGGTGGTTGAAACGTAGAGTATTACAACTTGCTCGAAACGTTGTGTTATTCCCAATCTGTTTATCATTAACATGTTAAACACGACGCTCAAACTATTCAACTTCATTCGTACTACATTTGGTGCGGTTATCTTTAAACAGTAGATAGTTTCATATATTCCAATAATGTGGCGTGGATGGATAAACAGCACCAGACGCGGACGCGTCTTATCTACATCTGTCTCACCCCCAATTAGTGGGCAAAGGATTAGACCAATCCGGTCAGATGCACCATAAATTGACCTAACCACGGCAAATCCAATGTGACCCCTGTTCCTCTGGCAAGGTGATTTCGATTACAATACTCCCGAGGAAGGCCACCCGAGGTGGTTGAAACGTAGAGTATTACAACTTGCTCGAAACGTTGTGTTATTCCCAATCTGTTTATCATTAACATGTTAAACACGACGCTCAAACTATTCAACTTCATTCGTACTACATTTGGTGCGGTTATCTTTAAACAGTAGATAGTTTCATATATTCCAATAATGTGGCGTGGATGGATAAACAGCACCAGACGCGGACGCGTCTTATCTACATCTGTCTCACCCCCAATTAGTGGGCAAAGGATTAGACCAATCCGGTCAGATGCACCATAAATTGACCTAACCACGGCAAATCCAATGTGACCCCTGTTCCTCTGGCAAGGTGATTTCGATTACAATACTCCCGAGGAAGGCCACCCGAGGTGGTTGAAACGTAGAGTATTACAACTTGCTCGAAACGTTGTGTTATTCCCAATCTGTTTATCATTAACATGTTAAACACGACGCTCAAACTATTCAACTTCATTCGTACTACATTTGGTGCGGTTATCTTTAAACAGTAGATAGTTTCATATATTCCAATAATGTGGCGTGGATGGATAAACAGCACCAGACGCGGACGCGTCTTATCTACATCTGTCTCACCCCCAATTAGTGGGCAAAGGATTAGACCAATCCGGTCAGATGCACCATAAATTGACCTAACCACGGCAAATCCAATGTGACCCCTGTTCCTCTGGCAAGGTGATTTCGATTACAATACTCCCGAGGAAGGCCACCCGAGGTGGTTGAAACGTAGAGTATTACAACTTGCTCGAAACGTTGTGTTATTCCCAATCTGTTTATCATTAACATGTTAAACACGACGCTCAAACTATTCAACTTCATTCGTACTACATTTGGTGCGGTTATCTTTAAACAGTAGATAGTTTCATATATTCCAATAATCACATCAAAAATAATAATATCGTATGAGCTCTTTGTGGAAAATTCCTCATACCCATTTTTTGTCATATTAAATGTTATAACTCTATGTTTTCTCACCTAACATCGGAAATTACATTCTTTTTTCCGATCCCCGTTTTATCCATTGAGCAAGGAAATATTTTTCTTGACAGATGGACCCACGGAACTTCGTCTAAGCCGGGCGGTTCGCGAGATGTTCAACTTTCCGACGTCTTTCAGCAATGGACAAAATCCTACGTTGGAATCTGCCTAATCGTTCGATAGATTACGTGATTTTCCGCCCTGCCTCGCCATAGCCTACCTGTGTTGACATTTTCGGACCGCAATTTTATCCCCTAACGGCGAAACACCTCAGAGATGCGTTTGGGCCTTCTTCGAGGAGTGACCGTGAAGTATTTTAAAAATTGCCTATCCCACAACATTGTAAAAAGTAAATGAGTGTAACCTCACATCGTTTAAACTAACTCCGTGGAGCGTGCAAACTATACCCTTCTCTGTTGCGTGCGTCAAAGTTTCACAAACTACAGTCA
>QNGE01008847.1:3636-14978 GCA_008508345.1 Paragonimus westermani | reverse complement strand
GATCGAGATGCGCAAGCCGTCAAACTACGTCAAGGTCCAGTCTCTCCGTGATGGAAGCACACTAACAGTTTCCAGGTTTTTGCCACCCTTCAGATAATGTTATCTAGAGGCTGGAGGCAGATCGAGATTCCGTACGTGTCCTTTCAGTGCTCCTAACGTTAGCACTGATTTATGAACTTTAGTGGCTTTGAGACCAGTGGCCAAACTAACTCACGAATGCCGTACTTTATACAGATTTTAGCATCTACTCCTTCAATGGTAAAATCTGTAATTGCAGCTTACTAAGAACTCACGCCCGACGAGTGGTGAAAATCATAAAGACGATCGTGCGCTTCCGATTAAGGCTGGCTGTTGAACACGAATCTACTGCTAGCCTAAGAGTCCTTACCAGTTTCTTGCCAAGGCTGTCGCACCAACTGTGAAACGCGCCAAATCTCATTCAATTTTTGTAGTTTGATCTATGCTGTGCACGAGTTATTGCGCAATCGTTAATTCTACACTAGCCTTAATGTGCCTCCATCCCATCTACCACGGGTTCCGATCTCTCGCTTGTAGCACTGCGGCATAGCAGTATCGTTAGTCAGTCTCTCACACCTTATAGTCCATGTCGTTGCCCCGAATGGTTGCCAGACTGTTGTTCGGCAATGTCCGTTGGGACGAAGTATTTTCCGTACAAGTGAAAACAGATTTAAAATAGTAGCCAGCTGTTCCCTATCTCAAATTTTTCACCTATCTACCAATAACAACAGTAAAAACAATGGTGAGCAAACTCAAAAACAAATGCAAACGAAGACGCACAATGATATACTGAATATGGTCGATTAAAGTATAGTTGTTACAGACTAAAGTAATTCGAGACAGCTTATACACGTTTAAATCGGTGTTGGACAGTTCAGGAAGAAAGGAACAACGGGAAGACTGTTTCACTTTCAGGAGGGAAACAGTTGGAATATTTCAAATGAGCAGGTCGGCGAATAATGAGCGAAATAAAAACTCCGTTGTTGCTTATCAAGCGTAAAAGAGGCTCATCAAAGCACACGACAGGTAACAGTTAGACATCATGAACAGTCCGATGTCGAAAATATTCCAACTTCACCGTAGTGGTTCGACCAATCGAATTATTGGAAGACTTCGTTTGGTGTCTCGAATAGGTGCGCAAAGCTTATGTTTAAATTCAACGTCAGAGGAAGTAGTGATGACAGATTTCGATAGGCTATTCCGGATCGGGCAAACTCGGACGACGAGACAGTGTCCAATGCAAACCAAGCTTCTTATTCGATGCTTAAGTGTTATAGAGTTACCCACGAGATGCTTCACTTCATATCTAGTCTTGTTGAATGGGAAGCAACTGTCTGGAATCAGAAGGCGTATTGCATTTAACTTACTGTATAGCTTCCCACTTTCAGTCACGTACACCATTGCACATTATACTTTAGGTCCTCGACATATACTGGTAAAGAGAAATTGTAAAACTCTGTGACTTCGACCGCCTATAGGACAAAGAGCAGTGCTCTTAATGGGGAACCTTATGGCATATAGCTGATGCCACAACATCAAACTGAAATGTCCCGTTTACTACCATGCACATAAGGCTTCTCGCAGATAACAGCGGATTGTTCGCACACAGCGAATACGAGCTCGAGCAACTGGCCACAGCTTTCGCGACCGCGGCATCCTAGTTTGCATTGGACATCAACATAGGTAGGACATTTTTTTCTTTCACCCTTCTCCGGACTGAGGTGTTTTTGCACCTGCGTCGAAAACTCTAATCAATGGAGACGTTGTCGACACCTGCGCATATATCTACTACTTCGGTAGTAATTTTCCAACAGATGTGTCCGCGGACCACGAGTTAGGAGGTCGCGTGACGAAGGCTAGCGTTAATTTCGGACGTCTTGAATTACGTGTTTGGGAGAATCACAACCTCAAGATGATCATCAAGCCCGGTGTCTAATACCCATTAGTGCTGTCTCTACTGCTGTACGGTAGTGAATGTTGGGCGTTGTATTAGCGAAACGTGCGTTATCTGAAGTATTGCAGCGAGATGACATGAACGGAATGGAAGTCATGCTTATGCTGAATCAGCTTCGCTGGCCAGGTCACGTCCGTTGGAAGGGCGATGATCATATTCTATAACAGCTGCTCTAAGGACAACTGAAATCAGGTAGTCAAAATCCTGGTGGTCAAAGGTTGAGATACCAGGATGTCATCCAGATATCTGTGTTGTAACGTTGATTGTAGATGTCGAGAAGACTTAGCTTTGAACTGGACGGGCGGCCGCAAGTTCAGCGAACACTTATTGAGTGACCCAGGTCGGAAGGATGGGTACGCAAAGAAACCATCGGAGCCACAGGTCGTGTTGATGTGAATACATGGCGTCGCGATGCGTTCGGCCGCGAATGCGTTGTCCGTTTGGGATCAGTAGGTTATCGACGTACTCATGGTATACTGCTGGACAACATACAGTGAGTATTTTAGGTTCAAGCAGGTCTTAGCAATTATGTCCTTTTTTCTTGTTCGCATCGACGAACCACTGCCATCGTCTAGAACTCACCCACTCCCCTTTCCAGAGACTTGGGTGTCTGTGGCCTTCTATCGTTTCTTCTCTTCAACTTCGTTGGTTTACCTTGCGTTGAAATTTTTGTGCGTTTTATTCCAGTCCAACCTTGAATCTTGAATTTCTTCTTATCTTTCGTACAGCGCACTGACATTCACTCGTATTGGGGACCATTTCTTGCATTGCGTTTTGAATGTTTCTTCCCAGATGAAATCACACCATTGGAGTCTCTCTCTGTTATTTCCCGAGAGATAGGTGTATCATCTTCGTGATGGCTTACCAACCGGCCAACTAGCACCGCCCGACTGTACATGATGGCCTCACTGACACGTCTTCTGGTCTTATTCCCTAGGGTTTACGTTGGTCACGTGGTGTGTGAGTGGAAACGCAAGTGTTGCAGTGCAGTACACTTGCGCTGATGGTTATGTGCAAGCATTCTTTGGATTCGTCCACTGTGACAAGCTAATTTGAAACGGATGCCGCCAACCAACCACGTTTTCACACAAATTGTACGGAACTCCCTTTACTAAACAAACTTCCGCGCTAAGCTTACTTTGCGGCCACAGCAAATTATACTGTCGCAAACGCAAACGTGAAGATGCCACAGCTGTTAAAGGTGGGGACGTCTGGATGTACCTGGAGGATTTCGACGATGTGACTGAAGTGGTTGGAGTCGAAAATGACCGTACGAAGCCGACAGCCGTGCGAACGCTGGTGAGTTTCAGGGCGGAGACTGTGATGGATGCACTTCGAAGAGCTCCTGTGAGGATAAAGAGGGTTACTGCAAAAGAGATACTGGTGACTGCGTCTGACAGCTCGCCCGAGGGCCTGGAGGCTATGAGGCGATCCACGGTTGCCAGGTTTGGAAAAGAAGCAGATCCCTCTGTGTTTACAACTACCCTATCAGGGTTACTGGACAAGGCACTACCAGAATTGGATCAAGATTCACAATGGCAGTTGTTACCGGAGCAGCATATTGAGGGTCTCCCGATGGTGGTTCACGGCCAAGTGAGTATTGTCCATATTGTCCGGCGGATGAACCGCGGTAAGCATGCGAAGGTGACGGATGGTTTATAAACTTTGTCCGTGGCCTCGGTAGATTCGAACGGCGATACGGACAACAGGACGCTAGAAAGAATGCAGCAGGTAATGGTGCAGGTGGCTCTGAATGTAGCTTCAATGAAAACTGCTTCACGGCGGAACAATAGGCAAAGAAGGTGCTTGAGCTATTGTAGAAAGAGATAATGAAAAAAGACTGCTCAATTCAGCGGCTTAGATGGTACGAAAATAGCATTCCACGATTGTTCTTTCAATGGGCTAGTCAACTAGTAATGTGGCTACTCAGAGGGAGGTCGTACATACAACAACTGAGGCTGATGGGAAGATAGAAGAATGCTTGATCGATACAGGGTCAGCTGTTCAATCGATTACTCGCGCACAACATAGGGCCGACGTCTGTGATAATAATGAAAACTGGGAGACATAACTTGCGAACTTCTGGCAAGAGAAGGTAGAAGGTGCCTGATGGCAGTCACATTTTGAGGCACTGTTTCATTGTGTTCCCGTAAACTAGATCAACGATACTCAAAGCCAATTTCCCCGCTGCAGCAGATGCCGTGGTCGTCCAGAGGCTGAAGAAGCTGTCAACCTCGTATGGTTCCCTGACACTCACTAGATGCAAGAGAACAGCCTCATCCAGGTAGGTATTGCACCCTTGTTGCAGTACACGTTCGAGAAATACGCCGAGTTATTCACAAACGACGACGATCCGTACCAGTACTGCAACTGTATTACGCATAAATTACAAACAGTCGAAACAGTCCGACTTCAAGGATCCCGTCGGATGCCGTTTCACCTTGAAGGGGGGGATAGAAAAACAGGTACAGAACATGTTGGATAAGAATGTTATCGAAGAAGCCGATAGTCCGTGCAACAAGGCTTTTCTCCTAGTAAAGACGTCCAAAGGGAAAAACCGCTGTCTTATTGATTTCAGACAGCTGGATGACGCAACACAGGATACAGTCGTGCGAATACCGTCCTTCGCTGATATTTCCGATAAGTTACAACAGGCAAAATTGCTCACAGTATTGAGCTTACGCTGCGGATATCAGCAGACGGCCAGCAAAACCACGGATCGTGAGAAACAGTGAGTGAGAAACATTACTAATTCAAGCGTATGCCGCATGGCTTATCTGGGGGCATCGTTCAAACTTCGACGTTTGGTGATTCAGTTGACAAGGCGACTGGATAATATGGCGGTACTTGGAGGTGATATTGTGATACAGAGTGACACAGAGTAGAAACATGGTGCCCACCTAGATTCTATCTTAAACCCAGTTATGAACTCGGGACTTCGGTTTATTGCAAGTGAGCCACGACTCAGACGGTCAACGGTGGTGCTACTGAGAAATTTGGTGGATCACGGTGAACTCATGTTACAGAGGCCGTGGCTCTGAATTTGAGGCGTACGTTGAGACAGTTTCTAAGTCGAGTAGGTAACTACAGTCAGTTCGTGAGACATTTTCATTCTATTACGTCATCAATGTACAAACCCTTTTCAATACACAACATAAGTGAGTAGACTGACAATGCCCAAAGAGCGTTTCCGCAGATGTAACAAAAAAGAGCGCGCAACAACTGATGCTGAAACTTCCGAATACAAAAGGAAAGTTCATCGTAACAACGGATGCCGGTAACCGTGGCAATGGAAGAGTACTCCAGCAAAAGAAGCAGTAATCGAATATGCCGGCAAAGCCCTTACCCTAGCGGAGCAGAAGCATTCAAACGCTAAAAACGAACGTTTGGCAATCGGCTGGGCAGTGGAAAAACGGAGGCCGTACTTGTTGGGTCAACAGTACCACATGGAGACGATACACAAACCTCTGGACTTCATCAGGAATGCAAGGGACCCGAGAGAAAAATTAACCCGGTGAACAATAAGATTTCACGATCAGTAATGTGCCTGGTTCTTGCAACTGCGTTGCTGATTTTTCTTCTCAACAGCAGATAGACGACGAACTTCCTAAAGTGACTTTTGGAGTCATGAGTTTTTCGGACAGAAGGCGTCCACAGTTTGAGACTTGGTAATAGAGCACATCTTGAGAAACCACGACGTACCAAGAGTTGACTTAATGAATAGTGAACCATGATCTGAAAGTTAGGAGTTCAGAACATGCATGCAGCAACTTCAAATCAAACGCATCCAAACGACACCATAACAAGCGCAGACAAATGGGTTCATTGAACGTAACAACCGAATAGTCAGGGACGGGTAATCAGACGAGGGAGACGATTGAAGGTCGACTGTACCATTATTGGCTCACAGTAAGTCCGTTCATACCGGCGAAAAGTCTCCGTTTCATTTGACATGTGGTGACACGCCTCGACTTCTGGTGGATCAAAACACTGAAATATGGCTTGATGATTTCACCACAGAACCCATAGCAAACAGATCAAGAGCCAAACGAAATCTGGAGGCGTCACAGGCACACAGAAAAAATTAGGCGACAGCCCGACGATTCGACAAGGCTGGAATGTTTAATCAAAAAGAGAGGGTGAAATTTTCAGATGCTCAAAACACAAGCGTCAACGGTCCAGGCTCAAGAAAACTTTTGCTTGAATGGTAAGTTCCGTACGGAATCCAGTGTACACAAACGAGATAGACGGCGAGACGGAACGGACGCGTGGCGTTCACTTACCAACCTGACGCACTACGTCGATGCAGCGAACCAGGAGACCAGTGGGTCCAGAGACAACACTGTGTCGGTTGTAATGAACTTACCAGCATGCTTGAAGAAGCTAAGGGAACTCATAAGTGACAACGGTGTTGTACAACATACACCTCCATTTGTGCATAGCCGGGAGCTAAAAGACATATCTCAACGCCAGAAAGACGACAGACCAGAAGCGATTATTGGAACAGTGATTATACTCTATGTGGGTGTGCCACCGTGACTAACAATGATGCACTGCTGCCAAGAGGGTGTGGATGAACGTCAGCCATGTAAATGGATGTAAAGGTTCATTCTTCTGTTTCCACGCAATTTGTGCTGGACTTTGGGCAGTTAACCTCCCAGGCCAAGCGTCTTTTGTCGTCACAACACTACGATCAAGGGTAAAGTTAATATGATCATATGTTCTTTGCAAGTTGGAATATAATTTAGCCTTGAATATCTCTGAAAGACCCTCCATCGCCTGAACTATCTAGCAGTTTCCGTCAGGTGCGAATTCATAACTGGTCGATATTACTCCAAAGCGAATGATGCAGGTTTAGCATAAAGCACGTTGATGTTGAATTTTTTTCGCGGTTAGTAAAACCATCTGTGAGAAGAATGTTTGAGAATCCCAGAGAGATAAGCTTGTGTACAACGTGGATGCGTTAGCGGTAGTTGACCTACGAGGCTGACTGCGATCGGCAGGCCACACAGTTTGGAAAATTGGATGACTGATTAAAACGTGCAATTCGTCATTCGATTTCAGAAAAAACATTATACGCAGCTGATATTCTGCTGTCAGTACATAAGGTAAGCTGCCCTCTTTCTCAAGCTGGTGATCGTTACTGTCCACAGTCATTTCTTGTATATTTGCTTCTTTGTCTCTAACATCTCCCACTCACCAGTTTTTGGCTAGGTCTAGATGGAAACAAAAGCTCAAGGCAATGCTGATTTTATTGGTAGGTCGTTGGTAACAAACATTGTGTTGCTTGGCAGTGATGGGAGCTAAGCAAGTTAAGAGTGAATTAATGTGGACAAATTTAACAGGTGAGACAGCTTCTAAGCATCTGCAAGTGGTACCACTATCAAGCTGTGCTCTGTGTGTACGTTCCTTCTGGTTGTCAGTTGCGTATGTGTGTGATAAAAACGAAACTTAAGTCTAGTGCTTCTTTTCAAAGTGGGTTGGCCAAACTTATCTGAATTCGAACGCGGTGATCGAATGTAGGTGGCGTTTAATTTGAAATAACGTACGTAGTTTTAGATGTCATTTGTTTGACAGATTAAACAGACGAACAATTTTAAACTTTTTTAATTGGCTGCATCAACCACCTTTTGCTGAACGTTTTGATTACTCGATAATATATTACGTCATTTATGATCAAAAAGTCCTCCTTCAGGACACAAGTTAATAATTTTATCTCATCCACGCACAGAAACGGATCAGCTCATCTCAACTCTCGAGATCTTATGCAAAGGAGTACGGTCATATAGTTTCTGAACCGAAGGAACCATACTGTGGATATACATACAAATATATATGAACCATATATAATGTAAGTTTAGGATTAAGCAAGTGATCAGTCTACCGCAGTTGATGCAGGGCTCCTAAATATGCATTGGTCAGTAGACTTCTTAACGTTATCAGTAGTTAAACAAACCTCTACGTAAACTTAAGAGTCCCGAAAAATCATTTCGCGCTCAAAAACTTGGAATAGAGCGTTTGATGGTGAGAATCTTCACACTGTGTACTTTAACAATACCACTCCGTGACTTAATTACCATAGTGTGAGAAAAATTGAAGGAAACCAGTTCAGAATAGAGATCTACTTAATACGTCCAACAAATTCATCAAATATTAAACCTTCTTACTTTTTAATAATTTATAGCAATCCTCTGTTTCAGAAAAACCACCCAATTAATATCCCTGCTTTTACGGTTAAACACAGATTGAAAAGTAACTACCTAGTGTGTGCAACAGCGGGATACATATAATGACTTCAATTTAGTTTGTTGAGAAAATAACCACAGGGTATTACGTAATTACACGGTTTGTTGAGTCAACGGTAATTTAGTCGCCTTTTAGCTTAAATGTGGCAGTTTGCACTAGTACCCCTAGTAGAGCGGAGTGGTCATTGATTGATTTCGTTGCGCAAATGAGTATATCATCATTGATAATATTAACAATATCTACTCACCCGTGCCATTGAACAAAGGTTTCACTCAGCAATACCCCGTTACGAAGTCCAGTTGGTCATTATTAACAGCTATCACATCACATGACCTTTATATTACAGAAGGTACATAGGAAAACGAGGACGGAGGTTGTTTTCTAGACTCAGCTCAACACACTGGTAGCTGTCAAGATCAATAATTTTCTAGCATATGAAAGGCAGTTGTGAAAATCTGTACTTTGGCTCGACTCGTATCAGTGATAGGGACAGGATACTTGGACGCAGCACGCATTCTATCACCTGAATTGCGAGACACTCCGAGAACTCAAAAAGTTTTTATTAATGCCTGCTATAAGCTAGTCAGTCTACCAACCTATTTAAAAAAACAGCTGATTGAACTTATGAACGGAATCTCAGTGGAATTCACTTCGCTTCCCCACATACGCACAAACACAAATCACGTCAATATCATGGCCGTCGGGTCACACAGAGGCGAGTCAATTAGCAAATGAAAGACACAGACCGCCCTGAGAAAGTCGATTCCCTTGGCTGAACAATACCCACTCTCTTGAACACGTCGCTGACCATGACCGATGAATCAGCAAATGGTGTACCTTAAATAGTACAATGGCAACAGCGATTTAGGGTTTAGGCAAAATAGTGAATTACTCAGCTTCCGAGGATCAGCTCGTCATACCACTTTTCAGAATACTAAGGAAATGAGGAGTTGAATCAGTTGACAGACTTACCATGCGGCAAATCGGCCTAGTCAATAAAAGTTTAACAGGTTGAATGGAACTGCTACCGTACACTGTTCCAAAACCTCACATACTACTTTACCTCAACTGATAACCGAATTGAAGCCAACTGCTTTTGAGAAAATTTAGCCCATGAATCTCTGTTTGTGGGGGATGTTTTTTAGGGTTTATGAAGATATTTAACTGGACGGACTTCAGGAGTGATTGTACTGCGGGACAACCAGCATGGCATAAGGAATAAAACGAATAACAAAGTTCTTAAGTGTGTGTGAAATGTATTGAATGCTCCGCACGCAGGACGGAAAAATACCTCTCATTTGTAAGGAATAATTAATCAACAAATAAATCAAACAAGGCAAAATGTGGAACTCACAATTACCACTCGGTCGTCATGTTTTCGGTCAACCAGCGTCCACAAGACAAATGAGATGCGAGTACAGATTGCGAAATTCCGGTGTTAGTACAGACGGCAAATATACTGAATGATGTTAGTTAACCTGGTTGATGTAACTTGGATGAAGTCAAGGGTCATCCACATGAGGCGTCAATGTAACGCATTGTTTACAGAAGTCTGATCAAGATTAACAACTGCGCTGAAGACAAAGCCGCATTTGCAGTCATTTAAAGTATTTGTGGTTTGACAGACAAACGGAACCTGCAGTCAGTATGTGTGCAATTTATTCTCTTTGTTGGTATTAACGTACAAATCCAACTTTCAGTTTGTTAATGCTAATTAGAATGGTTCTCTCTATAGATTTTTTATGATATAATGGAGATTATGGTTGTATGATTGAAGCCTCCTCTTTTAAATGGGGGACCCTATATAGTTCTGTTTCGTCCTTTCAAAAATTAACCGACTTTGAAGTCATAAAGTCTGCGACAAAACCTATTCCAAAACCTCGGTATTATCATGTTAAAAATAAAACCCTATTTTAGTCCACCTCAAATAAACTAGGTGATCGGATATGGATCACAATGACTTATAATAGTTGTGAAGTTTAAGGTCATAACATGTTGAACCTCACGACAAAAATGCAAGCGGCTTGAAGGCCAAAAGAAAATGAACATGTAAAAGACAACGAACCTACTGAAACAGATGAAGTTGTGTTATTCTACAGCTCTACATCATTTCGATCAATAACATGCGTACTTATTACGTTGGGATGAATTTAGCGTTTGTTTGAATCGAAAAAATAGGTCAAATGGGTTTCAGTGAATACAGCTAAACAAAAGTATGAGTATTTGATACAAAAGGAGTTCAACAGAGCACATCGGAATATAAAGTTTACCGTCGAGTTAGAACAGCATAACAAAATCTCATTCCTGGATGTTGCGTTGCTTCGTCGACCAGAGGGGATACTTCAAAGATCTATTCATAGGAAAAAGACATGGATGGGTCAATACACTCATTTTCACAGTTTTGTCCCGTTGAAGTACAAAAGAAATTTGGTACGCGGTCTGTTGAACAGAGCGCAAAAGATCTGTACACCCGACACTCTCCAGGAGGACGTAAGATATATTCGAGAAACTCTCACTAGAAATGGATACCCCGAGAGATTCATAGATAAAAATCTGCATTCCGGTACGAAGCTCGAACTCGTCCAGACAGCGCAGTAGAAGCCGGTTTTCATCTGTCTCTCATATAGAGGAGAAGTTAATAGTGAAATAATTAGCCACAGACTTTCAAACGCGGTCGAGATTGCCTACCCTGCAGCGAGACTTATGGTGTCGTTCGACATCTGCCTGGTACTGGTGCCACGCTTTAAGGATAGTTTGCCAAAGTTCTCTTCGTCTTTCTGTATCTACTCTCCCACCTGTTGTTGTCAAGCCGGTTACTTTGGGAGGACCACAAGGCGGCTATCGGAAAGGATTCGTGAACACCTACCGAAATGGCTTCGCAACGGTTCGCTAAAGCCCATTTCCAGTGCAATCGGCTCCCACCTAATCGACACTGGCCATCGAATAAATCCAGATGAAGCATTCCGAATCATCTACAAGGTTCGTGAAGCCGGCTCCAGAACTGTCAGAATGCGATTGTTATCAACCGCTGAGGCTATTGCTCTCAGACTGCACAACCCCTGCCTGTGTGCCCAAAAACAATTCGTACAAACCCTCCACCTCCCCTGGCCAATCATTCCACATC
>QNGE01008846.1:0-14983 GCA_008508345.1 Paragonimus westermani | reverse complement strand
TCTGCAGACGATCTGGGAGACTGAAGAGGTACCTCGTGATTGGTGCTTATCAACAGTCATTCCCGTTTTCAAAAAGGGGTCCCGAAGTCTATGTGACAACCACAGATGCATCAGTTTTGTCTGTTGCGTCCAAGTTACTCACTGGCCTCATTTTACGTCGTCTCACTGAATCCAGAGAAAGTCAGATACGCGAAGAACAAGCAGGATTCAGATCCGGTCGGGGGAAGGGTGTCGATCGCACTCTTACCTTACGACGGATCTTGGAACATCGGCATTCATACAGGCAGTCGACGGTCATGGTATTTTTGGACCTGCGGGCTGCTTTCGATTCAGTTGCTCGTAACGTTCTCCGGAGCTGTCTCCTTCGCAAGGGAGTACCAGGGAAATACGTGAATATACTGAGATCACTGTACGCTCACTCTGCAAGCAGGGTGAGAGTTTATGGACAACTGTCTCGAGCGTTCATCACTTCTAGTAGTGTTCGACAGGGGTGTCCGATTTCCCCCTTCCTGTTCAATTTTGTCATGGACGACATTCTGGAAGGTGCGCTTCGTGAATCCAGTGGGCTTGGTGTTGAGCTTCTTCCTGGCGCTAGATTGACCGATTTGGATTACGCGGACGACATTGTCTTACTTAGCCCCTCTGCCGAAGACTTTCAGACCATGCTGAACAAGGTGAGTGACCGGGCTGGTTTGTATGGAATGCGCCCCGCACCTTCAAGGTGCAAAGCGCTGCTTCAAGACTGGGGCATTTCCACCCCTACTTTCTTTATTAAAGGCAATCTGCACACTGTTTCTAATGGTTTCCTCCCTACTCCACAGCTGTCTTCTGGACATCGATTAAGGAAAAGTGATTGGATCCGAGTACCTTGACCGTCTGCCTCGAACCATTGTATCAACTGCTAGATCGTATAGTTAATTACTTGTATATTATTTGCGTAGTAGCTGGATCACTGATAAATGTGGGACGCTGAGTATGTTCCGGGTGGCAGCACCCAGACATGAGTGGCTACTCAGGGCGTGGTCACAGTGTTATCAGATGATTCGGCTGGACAGGAGAATGTCGGCCGTTCCGCTGGAACCGAAGTATCGAATGGGGGGCAGTAGTGCATTAAACATTGGCGTCGACGGGTAAAAATAATGGTTAACCATGGAACAAGAGAATTCCAACATATGCGGTTGGTTCAGTCCCATTGTAAAGGCTACCATGAGTAGGTAGTTTGAATCGTACAGCCTGAAGCTATTAGACGTTGGAAAAACTCCGGCAAACGTTGGGGGGATCGGTTAAACATATTGCCTAAGCTTTGAGCTGCCATTCGATTGAAGGTAATTCAAACAAGCGATGGTTGTATGAGGTCACTGAGAGCTTCGTAAATAAACGCTAGTAAGCCGGGAAGTAAATGGAATGAGCTCTCAGAGAACTAGCAGGGGAAGATATCGTTGCAGTTGCCGAGACCTTGTTGCAACGGGACATTTCCGTGGATAGTATTTGCCATCCTGGATACTTTATCCACAGTATAGGTAGATAAGTCTGAGAAATGGCTGGTATTTTGCCGGTAATAATAGAACGTTGTGGCCAGCACCAAAAAGGTGTTGAACATGAGGAGTATTCAGCTATTAAGTTGCCCCACAGCACAGTGCAGGGAAACGTTATTCATCCTGTACACCTTAGAAGCTCCTCTTTTAATTGACAGGGGTATCAGCAACTCCTCAGTGTTATTATGTGGCAAGCAGATATTTCACGTCGTCTCCCTCTAGTAGGACATTTCAATGCTGTCGGGGTGAAGCTGAGATTAATGCGTTCTGCTAATAATGCGTTTGGTGAGGCATTCATCGACATCGTAAATTTAAAGGCATTACTTCAACACATCAACGAGGTGACTTGGTGGAGGTGTAGTGTGATACTCGGAAATAGGGACTTCGGATAGCCCCAGAAATTGTACTTGGATTGAAGCCTTCCGTGAAAGTAATAAGGAGAAGACCTGGAAACAGTAACATTAGGCAGTTTCCTAAGTTCGTCTAATGGCATTCAGGCTGGAGCGTTCGCGTAAGTGCTGCAGTTTTAGACCTTGTTAGAACAAGAAACTCTAATGACAATTCAGAATTGGCAGTCGGACCATCCTTGGTTAAGATTGGCCATTTGGTATTATTCCTGATGTTTGGTTGCGTCTAAGCCAACACTCTGTCAAGTGTCGTAGTTTTTTCAGAGGTATGATTACCCAATAGCTAAGGTTGGATGCGAAACAGTTGAGCTTGGCAGTTTGTTATGCTACCAACGATGTCGCCAAAACCAGGAAGATGAATAAAGATAATCCTATGCCAACTGACGCGCAAGTTCCACTAAAACTCAGTCAGCGTAAAGGCAAGCCTCTGCATTGGAAAAGTAAGGTGGGAAAGTCTCAGGGTCACAAAAGATAGCTTGGCTCGTAGAAAAACAGTCTGGGGGTACATACCTTTTTACCGATAAAAAATGGCTGGAATGAGGTATTCTGATGAATAAAACGAATGCATGTCACTGTTTGGAATTAAACTGAAAAAGAACAACCATTAGAACCTGAAGGCTTACCTTAGCTATGTTCAGGCCAAAGAAGTCATTACGAGGGATTGACTACCACTGGTGATGTTGAGGTCAACGTCGCCAACATAACGCTGCAAAATCACGGGCTTCCCGTCTGTGTTTTGTGGCAGACAATACTTCGAAATGCGGAACTGCCGCATTTGGACTCAACCGAGGGACTGCAAGAGGTCCAGTGATGAAGGAGATCGAATTAGAAGAGGAAGTGGTTAATGATAGATTAGGTAAACCATAATTGAGTAATGCGGTTGGGCCAGACACTGTCTAATTAATGAGACTGATACCTCTCCTTGATTGTTTGCAGGAGCCTCTCGCTCATTATTTCGATCCTAATCTCTATTAGACCATCACACCAGATGTTTGAAGGAGGTCGGTGGTTCAACCTATCCAGATGAACGACTGGAAACCCGAAGTGACAAATTGCCGATCAGCAATTCTTACGTCAGTTATCCTGAAACTGCCGGAAGCAATTAATAAGAGTGGGGTTGTTAGGCACCTTGCTTAGAATAAGCTTTCCTTTGGAGGCCAACATAGGCTCGTGAGGCACGGATTTTGTTTCACCAACCTGCTTTTCTTCCCTAATGAGATCACGGAAAGTGTGAATGAGGATGAGAAAGTTCAGGTTTGCTACTTGGGTTCAGCGTACCACCTTCTGTCAATCCTTAAATTTGAGACCTTCGGCCTCCCTTCGAGGTTGCTTTGATGGACACATGGCATTTTGGGGAGGCGCACGCTCCAAGTAGAGAAAGCAAGAACACGATGCAGATAAGGTGCGGTGTTTAGTGTTGTACACTAGAGGTCATTGCTCGAACCACTACTGTTTTCAATGTTCGTCAGTGATCTCACCAAAAACCTGAAGTGTGTTTGCTAAATCTTTGCTGATGGTGTGATGGTTTTTGGGAAGTCATGAAAGCATTTGCTTGCAAGAGGAGCAGAATACTGTTCAGAAGGGATTAGGTGAATGACAGCTACCCTAGAACGCAGACAAGTTTAGTAATCTGCTTGTCGTTGAGTAGACAGGGTTAGTCAGGTTTCATGGCAATATGGGTCTGCAGAGGTGGGGGAAGAAGATACAGACAGCTAAGGGTTTATTGGCGTTGATGGCATAGAGATTCAAAGTCTCCAAGCAGTGTTCTGAGACGGCCCGTAGAGGAGATACAGCGTATATGTGTATTTTGATGAATGCGTTCGCGTCAATGAGACCGGCGGTTTCATTGCCCATTGATAAGGCGTACGTGAGACCGCATACGGAGTACTAAGTGCAAGCTTGGAGCCTGCACATGAAAATAGACAGGAACACACTATCACAAAGCTGGTATAGGGAATTCAGGGAAACATGTAGAAGGTAAGACTGAGAAAACTCTTTTTCTCTCGCACGGAAGGAGGTTATGGGGGACTTAATCGCAACTTTCAAGATTCTTGAGGGAAAAGCCATAGTTGAGGCGGAGTCCGTGTTCAAAGTGCCCGCAAATCTCGCAAAGCTATAGTTAATTGAGTTATATAGGTCAACACACTAGAGAAGAACAGTGTCAGATGGTAGGTTTGGACGGTTTTGGATGAATAATTACACATGCGGTGGGAGATGGCGAACGTCGAGCGTCTGCAGGTTGGCGGATGGACGGAGGTGAGGAAATTCGCTGTTTAATTACCTCACCAGTCAAAGGTTTACCCAAAAGGAGAAGACAGAGCCGATGCGCAGAAACTCCCGGTTATTTTGTTGCCAGACAAATTCAAAAATGATGGTATCCCTATCGAACAAGTGTGCAGATAAGGTTAACAAAACGGCATGTGCGAAACGTGCAAAAATGGACTAGGAGATATGAACATGAACTGTGAACGTTAAAACTCCTAGCGTCACGGCCACAATTTTTACTTAGTGAAGAAGAATGTTGTTATATCGATCGCGACTGATTCTTTCGTATATCGAGTTACCTGACGCTGGAGAGTGCTTTAACGATGTGTGATAATGCCCAAGTTCAGAAAATAGCTTGGTGACTGTTAGATGTCTACTCTGCCAAACCTTTTGCGGAAGATTCGTTCGAGTGCTTTTCTCTGGTACTGTCTATTTTATAGATTCACAATGCTCAACTTTTCTTATTTGTGTACAGTTAATTTTCCCTCGTTTGCTCGATTCGTTTTTCTTCATTTAAGTAGTTGGCCTGAATATCTGTTGGTCTTGCATTTGTACCTTGCTTCACGTCTTCGCAATAAACTCTTATATGTCGGTGGTGGCTGTGAACTTGATTTGTTCTGATGGCACTGATGGTCTGAACACCCCAGCTCTTTGTCTGGTATATCTCATAGTTGATCATAAGTGTGGAAACGTTTTTCTGTTATCGTCGCCGAACTCGGCGCCTTCAGAATTTCACCGGGGTGAGAAACAGGACAATTTCCGGATCAAACCGCTCCGTTCTGAAAACTGAGCAATAAAAACCAAGCTGATCCGAGCTCCTTGGGCCTCTGCTTTCGAAATCGTTTGTCAATCGCTGAATCAAACAGATCCGGATCATCGGATGGAACGATCGATCGTTTTGTGAAGATAAGACACCACTGGGCGATGGCAGTAGACCGAAGATGTCGATGTGCAAGTGTGACAGACGCAAGGAAGCACTTGTATACCGACCTAGCGGAGCTTATACGTGACGATGAAGTTTGGCCTGTTGACAGACGAAACAAGCGCGCGCCCAGTTTTCGTCGTCTTTATGCATACCGGGCCTAAAGTACTTATCGGAAATGAGCTTGGCCGTGGCCCGGATGCCAGGATGGGCGATGTTGTCTAGTGTACCGAACACAGGTCGTCGGGAAAGGATAGCAACTACTGGACGTGGGTGTCCAGTAGGGGCATCACAAAGAATAATGCCTGTGGATACCGGCGATGAGTGATCAGTCAGAAGTGGAGCTGATTGTTAACAGGAAGCGCAGAACTCACTGTCCAAACGTTGTGCGTTGGCCATAGCGTTTAGGTCGATTGAGTAGTGATCGACACTCAAGATAATGCGTCAGCCACAACGTTATCGCTGCCACGAAGGTAGCACAAATCGGATGCAAATTAACATACGAATTCCAAATGTCGAACTTCGCCAGGCAAATGCATTCCAAAGTTACTGTGGAGGGTAAATACCGACGGTTTGTGGTCGATGAAAACCACAAACTGGGTTCCCTCGTGGGCATGCCGAAACTGCCAGTCGAACGTGCTATACCCTGTTTTAGCCAAAAGCAGAAGTCTGGAAAAGAAAGTGTCCATTTTCCAAAGTCCGCTGAGGAAATGTTGAGGAAGGGCGTTGAGTGGGGTGTCTGATACGTCAACAGCTGTACTAATTTCCACGAATGAGCTGAGGTGGCGCAACACAACGGTGGTAGCTAGTGCTTCCTTAATTCCATTGAACGATTCGATGGTTGTTACTGACAACTCTGTGACTCCACTGACACGGCCGCAGAGTAAATCGGTTGAAGGCTGCACAAGCTGGGCGCAGTGTGAAACAAGCCGTCTATAGAATTTTACCATTCCGTTAAATCGACTATGAGCAACAAGGTTTGTAAGACGGGGAATATCATGGATCATTCCTACCTTATTTGTCAGGGGTCGAATGCCGTGCTGATCAACGTGGTGTCCTCACAACTCTAACGCTGGTTGGTCAAAAGCGTACTTTCCTGCATTGATCTTTATCACAAATGTTGCTAACGTCGAAGAGTTGTCGCTGGTGGATCTACTGTATCTCTCTAGAAGCGCTCGCAATTATAAGTCGTCGATGCAAGATTGTCGGAAATCCTGACCACGTGTGAAGTCGTCAACAAAACGTTAAAGCGTATGTCTCGCTTTGTGCACACCGAACGACATACGCAGAAAACATATTAAACCGAATGGTGTGATGACGGCTGTCCTCGCGTCATCTGCGACCGCAACCGGTACCTGATGGTATGCACGCACCAGATCATTCTCCGAGAACACACGACTACCATGGAGGTTAGCCGTGACCTCCTGTATGTCCAATCGCCCGACGCTTCAGGGGCCATGTGGAGTGGGGGGGTCCAATAGCCACTGGGTGGGTGGATGATCCCGAGCTCGAGCATGTGCTCAAACTCAGCGCGGGCTGTTTTGGGCTTATTTGGTGTCACTCTGCGAGATCTGGCAAAAACCGGTTGGCCTGTCGTGACTATGTGGTGCTTCGTGGAACTTGTGAGGGCCGGCGAAGATGAAGACTACCGAAAAACGGTCGGTTATTTATGGAGCAGAAAATTGGAAGAGTTTAATTTCATAGGGCTTTGATACACAGGAATGAGTTATACCTTATCTGTCAGAATCCCGGTAACAGTAAGACTTGTCGTTTGGTCGACTGGACGGTGTCGTCTGGAATCTACCAGAAGATCGGGGCGCTGGAGAAGGTCGATGCCGATGATCGTTATTTGGACGTCGGCGGTCATGAAGATCCAGCAGAAACGCCTATGAAGACCCAAATTACTCTTCCGAGAGTGCAGACCAAACACTTTTATAGTGCGACGCGAAGATTACAAATGGTTGGTCTGTTTAAGTCGTGAGCCACAGGTGGGATCGCGCTGACCTCGGCACCTGTGTAGATAAGATAGATCTTTCAGAAAGAACAGACGACCAGGCGGACGGGCTACAGCGGTAGCCATGAGGATTGAGTTGCCCTGTCTGCTAACCGGACCAAAGGTGCAGTGCTGTCAGCATCGTCGGGATTTCTTGCCAAATTGCTGGTGACACCAGCGATGATCAGGGTTAGCGTTCGGTGGCGGCTGACGAGAATCACGCGACCCTGAGTGGCTAGTGTGTCATCGAGTGTTGGGGGATTTGAGTGTGACCCCCACTCTTCATCGTTGAGGCCTTAAGTCGCATAGTTAGGCTGGCAACTTGAGCATTCAAAATGACAACCGCGCCCTGACTACTCAAAGCGAGTTGGGAAAGAGGCGTGCCGTATTTTTCCACGACCTAGTCGGTGACATCAACCAAGGGTGACAAGGTTGCCGGTGGGCTTGTGAGGATGATGTTTTGCATATCTTTAGGCCAACGCTGGAGCCACATTACTTTAAGTAAAGTCCCTTCTTTATGTGTCGCACATACTAACCCTTGCATGTGGCGAAGGAACTGCGATGTTTTACGGTCACCGTGCTCAGTAGCACTCGAGAGGTGATAAATGCGTTGGCGGTCAGAAAAGCTGACGCGCCTAATTACGGTTAATTTGAGTTGATCGTAGGGCTTTGTGGAGTCCGGTAACTCCAGAATGTCTTTTATTTCGTCAATGACGTGAGGTGGCAGTGCTTCACACACGTGATGATAACGGGTCAGCTCAGAACTGATTTGTTGTAGCGTAAATGTGGCTTCTAACTCGGCGAACAACGATCTACGATTACTCTCTCTGATGGGCACAAACGGTATGGCTAGTGCACTATCCGAAGTGTGTGAGGAAACCGGAGGTTACGCCTCCATTACAACAGAAGGGACAATAAACTGATTTAGAAATAAATATATGCAAAGTGTATGAAAATAGTGACCCACAATTATACAAAAGATATACCTGTGGGAAACGAAAATTATTCAGGCGGACTCACCAATTTAGTGCTCGTCGCACTAGGTTGCCTTTCCCTACGTACGAAAATGTCAGACGCGAAACACAAGAGGCCATTGAGAGAAGGGACCAAATGTCTATTCGACTAAATGTGCAGGTGGTCTCTGACGGCGCCACAAACGGCACTGACATGTGTAACGCATTTTGCTATCGTGTGATTGACGTCATATTGGTTTCGTTTGAGTAAGTTGTGTGCATGACTTACTGAGCCTCTGGCTCACGCTTGTTTCTGTTTTTGTTACCATTCTAGATTCTCGCTGTGCTCCCGTCCTTCAGAGAGACGCTGCTCCTCAGTGCTTCCACTCCGTCGCGCATTACACATGCGAATTAGCTGGAGAGGTTAGAGACCGGCCGCCGGCGAGCGAATAAACGGGAAGTGTGTAACGTGTGTGGTTCGGGTGTGCTCCACAGCTACATGACATGCAGACAAACAATCTGACAACAAACATCACGTGTTTTCCTAATAGCATAGGTACAATACGCAACTGTGAGGTTTGGAACTATTCCGCACAGGAAGCCTGGTGAAACCTCTAGGTCGCTATAATTCCCTCACCAACCCATTGACCATTGAAGTGAACTGGTGACCTTGAGGTACGTTTGACGGTATTCTGCGGGCATGTGGTGTCTGTTTTTGCCCACATTTATCCTCGTAGATCGTGTATTCGATACTTGGCGTCGCTACCTTTTCCGACCATAGTTATAATTTAAGGGAATACTATCCTCTATTCATCACGGTACAGTAGGATTCACAAAGATCGCCGGGGCACCAATTAGTACGCTAACTAGTCTTCATGAGAATTGAAGAACACCCTCAACAGTTGTGAAAGAAACCTATTTCAATTGAGTGCCGACATGAAACCACTGATAACAATCCATGTTGGCAAGAGCTGGAAGTTGACCTTTTGGTTTGTGGCCGTTGGTGGGATTGCAATAACTGTTTCTTCCTGGCTCGTTTATAAACGACTTTTTCGGTCGAGGAAAGAAAACTTCGATAATTCAATCATCGAGCAAGTTAGTATTAATGTTAACACCTCCCCACGTACGTGCAAGAGACTGAGAAGACAAACTCCTGCTTCCATTTGCTCACGTAGTTCAAACAGTAGACCGTTATCCAGTCTCTTGAAAAGAACCACGGCGTTTCCAGTTGCAGTTAACCATGAGCTGGATTTTGACGAGGACTCTTTGTTAAACTTAGATTGCGGGAAACTCGGTCTACACACGCTTGATGAAGTTGTGGACCATTTAGAAATGTTGATGAGCAAAATACGGTACTACGAAGAAAACGACAAACTGATTACCTCTTCGGATTCCGAAAATCTGATAGACGATCTACGATTACTTTTGGAACAAGCATATAAGTTGCGGGAACAGTACAGACGGAGAATTGTATTGGAAGACCAGGGAAGCTTCGCCAACGTTTCAGAAACTGGACAGAATTCAGACGATGAAACTTGTTCGTACTTTTCTGCTCTGGAGCAAATTGACCTTACCGAACTGGAATACGAAATTTCACGAAATACCCGTCACCCTCTGTATTGCGATGCTTTAAGGCTGTTGGATGGCGCAGAAATTCCATTCAGGTGAGGCACTGTCTTATGGTATTTTTCTCACTTTACTTCCGTTTTCATTTTTTTCTTAACCACCTTGTCTGACTAGAGATAATTATCCTCAAGGCAGATAGTAGTTGTTGAATGTAGTCGGTGCTAGCTTTGCCACTGTACATTAACGCCAGCTAACTTTTGATCCCACGGTCCGTGCTACTAATTAGATGTGTCATTCATACAGCTTTGGAACTTCAATGGCTTACACTTAGTTGGCAGTATCCGTCTTCGGAACATCCCAACATATGGACCAAAGTCAACAGATGCCTGTGAATGCAGATTACGCCTTACCGTTTATGGATGCACACACACCCCGCATCCAGTGTATGCCTGTCAAAGTAAGGGATGTGTGAACTGTGTAGCTGGCTAAGGCTAGTTAGCCGAATGCTAAGACAAAATGGCATTCAGCCATTACAGTTTGCTTTGTTTACCCCTAAACTTTTCTGCGTTCCTCACATTAAGCTAACTGGTGAGCATTGACGCTCTTAATGTTCATGATTTCGGACAAACAGGTCGACAGTTTGCACCCTTATATACTCTCTTGTACACCCTTATATACTTGTGATCACCTCTGGATTACTGTTGTTCTGAGTGCTTCCCCTCAGCGTATGTGGTAACGTCGAAGCTTAAGTTCGTAATCAAGCTGGCGCTAGGATTATTCTATCATCCTCACCATTCTCAGTATTTTGTATGCTAGCGTGTGTGCTATGACCTGGGCTGCTGCCTGTCTTATTATTGGTTCACGAAGAGGTAGGACAATGAGCAAGCGCAAATACATGGATAAAAGAAGATAAAGGCAACAATAATGGAGCATCAGGAGAGAGAAGAGGGAGAGTCAGTCATCGACACACTGCTGTGTCAGAGAATGTTTCCTACCGGCGTTGTAGATAGTTGCGAACTCCCCGACCGGGTTGATAGTGCTTGTTGAACTGAATGGTCAGTGCTGTCATAACTTTTAACTATATCATCACGACAGCCGTTCCATCGAAATGTGGAGCGCGTGACCCTACCAGTGAAGCATGTGCATTTTCACTGTCGTGGCTAACAGTAAGGGACATGCATATTTCCCAAACACGCTTCAATAAATTGTTTTGCGCACACAGTCAGCTTATTTGATGCTGGCTAATGGGCGAAGGCACCGATGATGGAATACTGGGAGTCTGGATACATCTTGCACACGAATGGGCCAGGTTTTCCGATCGTAGAGAAAGAGTGAACGTACACATTCACTGTAAGCCCTGATTTTGCTAGGTAATTGGATATCTTTGGGACGCCCTGTGTGACGAACATCAGCAAATGCACTAGGTGCTTTCTGTATTCTGGTGGACACCGTGCTAATAACATTACAAGCTGATGAAATGAAGTTACCTAGGAATGGATAGCTATTGATGGTGGCAACCGGCCTGCCTGTAAGACTAAAGATAAGGTCAGTGCTAACCCAGTTTTGTAACGCTACATTTAGGGGCGCATAGTGCATACCATACAGAACAGTCATATCGTATGATCGGTTCGGAATGATCTGCATCCTGTCTGCAGAAGTAAGGTAATATTGTCCACTCACTCAACGTCAGTCAGCTTACTGCCTAGTAGAAGCTGTACTACGAGATTTCCGGGACACGTAGGTGCTCCTGGAATATAGTTCTTTATAAAGTTAAAAACGAAGGGGGAGATCAAACGCCTCTGTTGAACGTCATTTGAAATGGAGAACGTTTGCGATAGTTGCTCATAAATACTCAGTGTACTCAGGTTGGGCATATAACGACTGTAGTGTACTGACTCTTTTTTGGGACTCCTATGCACCAGAGGCAACTCCGGAGGCCATGTAGGGTAACCAAGTCAAAGGCAGCCTTCAAGTCCGACAACACGATTGCTAGATGAGTAAATGAGTGTTTTCGCTGCATTGTCTATCACAAGACAGATATGGTCGATACACCGGCGAGCATGTCGGAAACTTGACTGTCCTCTTGTCTGTTTTTCTCGGTTTTGGAAGCCACCGCATTAAGAGATCCATGGGCGGCTTGAGTGCGATAGATGCAATGTTAATACCTTTAGCGTTGTCACATGGTGTCCTGGTACATTGTTGACATTGTTGATTGTTGACAAGCACCAATCATGAAGCATCTTTTAGTCCTCCCGCCAGCTTTAAAAGAAGGTGGAAAGAGAAGGTCTGGACCTGAGGCTTTTTTACATCCCAACAATTTAAGCTCAATAGTCATATTAGTTTTTGACTTCTTAACTAAGTATACATAATCCATNTCTTATTATTGGTTCACGAAGAGGTAGGACAATGAGCAAGCGCAAATACATGGATAAAAGAAGATAAAGGCAACAATAATGGAGCATCAGGAGAGAGAAGAGGGAGAGTCAGTCATCGACACACTGCTGTGTCAGAGAATGTTTCCTACCGGCGTTGTAGATAGTCGCGAACTCCCCGACCGGGTTGATAGTGCTTGTTGAACTGAATGGTCAGTGCTGTCATAACTTTTAACTATATCATCACGACAGCCGTTCCATCGAAATGTGGAGCGCGTGACCCTACCAGTGAAGCATGTGCATTTTCACTGTCGTGGCTAACAGTAAGGGACATGCATATTTCCCAAACACGCTTCAATAAATTGTTTTGCGCACACAGTCAGCTTATTTGATGCTGGCTAATGGGCGAAGGCACCGATGATGGAATACTGGGAGTCTGGATACATCTTGCACACGAATGGGCCAGGTTTTCCGATCGTAGAGAAAGAGTGAACGTACACATTCACTGTAAGCCCTGATTTTGCTAGGTAATTGGATATCTTTGGGACGCCCTGTGTGACGAACATCAGCAAATGCACTAGGTGCTTTCTGTATTCTGGTGGACACCGTGCTAATAACATTACAAGCTGATGAAATGAAGTTACCTAGGAATGGATAGCTATTGATGGTGGCAACCGGCCTGCCTGTAAGACTAAAGATAAGGTCAGTGCTAACCCAGTTTTGTAACGCTACATTTAGGGGCGCATAGTGCATACCATACAGAACAGTCATATCGTATGATCGGTTCGGAATGATCTGCATCCTGTCTGCAGAAGTAAGGTAATATTGTCCACTCACTCAACGTCAGTCAGCTTACTGCCTAGTAGAAGCTGTACTACGAGATTTCCGGGACACGTAGGTGCTCCTGGAATATAGTTCTTTATAAAGTTAAAAACGAAGGGGGAGATCAAACGCCTCTGTTGAACGTCATTTGAAATGGAGAACGTTTGCGATAGTTGCTCATAAATACTCAGTGTACTCAGGTTGGGCATATAACGACTGTAGTGTACTGACTCTTTTTTGGGACTCCTATGCACCAGAGGCAACTCCGGAGGCCATGTAGGGTAACCAAGTCAAAGGCAGCCTTCAAGTCCGACAACACGATTGCTAGATGAGTAAATGAGTGTTTTCGCTGCATTGTCTATCACAAGACAGATATGGTCGATACACCGGCGAGCATGTCGGAAACTTGACTGTCCTCTTGTCTGTTTTTCTCGGTTTTGGAAGCCACCGCATTAAGAGATCCATGGGCGGCTTGAGTGCGATAGATGCAATGTTAATACCTTTAGCGTTGTCACATGGTGTCCTGGTACATTGTTGACATTGTTGATTGTTGACAAGCACCAATCATGAAGCATCTTTTAGTCCTCCCGCCAGCTTTAAAAGAAGGTGGAAGGAGAAGGTCTGGACCTGAGGCTTTTTTACATCCCAACAATTTAAGCTCAATAGTCATATTAGTTTTTGACTTCTTAACTAAGTATACATAATCCATCATCAACAACTGATTTTTGATTCTAGTCAGTACCGCACACAATTGGTGTGTCAGAAGTTACATCAGGTTTTTGAATTACACTGCAAGTGTTTCGACTGTATTAGTTCACAGTAAACTGTCGGCGATCGGAATACTCTCTTGTTCTGGTGTACGTTTTCTGAACCTATTCTTCTTTACTCAGGAAACAGTAGTACCGCGGCCATGAAAATAGTTCTGCTTTGTGCTGGCTGCTAACACATCCCTACGCAATCAGTAGCGCGACATGCGACCTCGTAAGTGTAACTGCTTCTTGTGTGAATGCTCCCTTCTGAACTGTCTGTCAGTCGTACTTGGAAGAGCTGAAGTCCCAGTCAGCATAACGTTCCGAGGCAGTGTACAAACCTGACCGCCACATTGAGGTAGCGGATTAGGTCATGTCCGTGAGAAGTGCACTGAGTTTTAGAACCGATAAATGCTTCCTCGATTGGATCCAGCGCACAGTCGACTGTACATTGTCAAACTTAGCACATTACTTAGGGTCTGCTGGCGCAAGCATGGAAAGCGTCGTTTGTTCGTTTTGCCGGCATGCCCTCCAACGAACAGTGTTTCAGATACTACTGATAATGCGTTCTGGGACGCCTTTGTTGATTTCCTTAAGCGAACCAAGTATCCAGGCATCGCCATACTAGCTGGTGATTTGTATGTTAACATGATTCTTTCCTGCAGGTGATAAGCGGCTGGATGCTATGTTTGATATTCGACCACAAAACACTGACACTGATGGAAGACTGCCATAATTATGCGCATTTCACCGCCTCTTTAATTCAAATACCGTTTTTAACTCAGGAAGAGGGTTGTCATGTAGACATCGCTGTGCGCATCTCAGCTGTGGATATAAGTGGATCATGTGGCGCCCGGTCTGTGAAAGATTATCACGCATTTCGGCGCAGTTGTGAACCCAAATTATGTAGCTGTGCCTGCCTGTTTTATCCTCTTGCTTATTCAGATATTGTACAATTTCAGGCGCAAAATAATTAACTGGCATTTGAACGAGTCGTATGTACACATGGCTGATCAAGTTCGAGTCCGGTAAAGTAGTCTAACGTACACTAGAATCAAACCGCAACGGCTATAAATGCTTACTATAGATTCATGTGCCGTAGGAGCTGCGCAGTTGCGACTGGGCAGACCTCATGTCACGTCGGTGAACCTTAAGAACAAGCGTCGCTCGATTCCACTTGGTTGTGGATATGCTGACAACTATCGAGAACTTGAAAGCAAGATGACCCAAAGCTTGTGAAAAGACGGTGAGCATAACATGGTCGAATAATTGAGAGTACTTGGGCAAACCTTTTTGTCTGGGAACAGCACAATGCTATTTTCCTTAGATCGTGATAGTTGGACAAGTTATGCACAGAGCACAAGCTATTTTTAGCCCACACTAGTTTTAGACATCGTGC